>JAYMTL010000175.1:0-31195 GCA_036897445.1 Pelargonium tetragonum | reverse complement strand
AAGCTGGATTGAAATCCTTAGATTGAATAGATGCTTTCAAGTTCCTTTTGTGTCTAGTGTTATGAGTTTTCGGTCGAATTATATATAGTTTTCTCAAATTCTTCTAACAGGTAGGAGTCTAGCCATCTCTTACTTATCGGAATAATTATCTCAACTCAATTAATCTAAATATCAGTTTCTTTGCCTTTACGAGTCCATTTCCTCCAATTATCATTCTCAAGTATATTCCCTTTCTTCTATTTATTCTATAGTGAAAGTCAGAATTCCAGCATAGGTTATCCTGTTAAGCTGTCTATTCCTTTGTTTGAGTCGATATTTCTGTCATTACATTCCTTTATCTTCGATACCTGTGCTTCATCCTTTCTATACTGTGCTTATCTTCCAAAAGAATTCGCCACTCTTGCGTAAACCTTAAGCCAGTCCTGTCATTATCTTTATGTTAAGAGCATATAACCTATTCCTTACATTTTTACAAGCACCGCCCATGTTTTCGGATTCAATGTTTGCTTTAATCAATACAATCACGGTGCGCTAATAAGTTCCTACTCTCCCCTATTAGTATGAAAGTGTTCTTCCCTTGCTTGTTCTGATTAGTGCCTTGTTCTTACTTCCCTTGACTAAATTCTTCCCCGTGAAGCTCCGTGCTATTGTCTCAGTGCTAAAGAGTTGTCCCTATCAGTGCTCAAATTAGAATGTTCTCAATGCTACCTATCAACTGTGAGATGCCAGCTCTCTCTTCAGTCATGGATTTGTGTAATGTTAGATCTCACCCTTTATCTTTGTTTTGCATAAATTGTACTACAAATTGACCTTATTTTACCCACCTTTAAAGACATTAGGATGAATTAATAAGTTTCCTTTTTTGCCCACTTTGCCTACTTTTCCGGCCGAGTGGACCCCTTGCTAAGTGCTAATGAATGTTGAAGCTCAGTGCTCTCCCTAATAAACACGATTACCCTGTCTAGGGGTTAAAATGAAAATCAGTCCCTTTGCCATATCTTAGGTTGAAGGTCGACTACCTCACGACAAGGGGAAGCCCGGTCAGCGGCCCTTTTCCTTCAAAACAGAATATACTAAAGCAAGGTACGAAGTCCTAAGAAGACAAAGAGCTCCAAAACTAAGAGTTCTTACTTTAGTCTAGTATTGTATCCTGTAAAGCTAAATAAAAGAGACTGGTTTCTGCTATAAATGGAATGTACTTACCGGAAAGCCTAAATAAGGTGTTATCTACAAAGAACTAAGAAATTGTCAAGCTTGTTCAGATGTATGTGTCATTTCCTAAGATTAGAGAGTACTAAGAGGTATAGTTCTTATGGTAAGGAATACTGTCAAGCAAAAACCCTGAATGAGTATAAACTCAATGAATTTGACTGGTTAGGCTAGTTTACTTGTTTACAGCAATATAGACAATAGCAATTCCAGCACATCATAATGTTGACGGAAACCCTGATTTATTGTTGGCACTGAATACAAGAGCTCACAAGAAGACAAAACTAAGAATACCAAAGAATCCGTTTCCATTAGCTTCCATTAGCAGAGAGTCTATTTCACTCCTTTATCTTGAAACTCCAGTCCCTCAAGAGTTTAGAATCTGAGCCTGCGTAGACTTCTTAAGCTTGCAATCGGGTTCCATCGTAACAAAGAAACCAAATCCTAATAGAAAGAGTGATACCCTCATATTTAAGGGCTACCGCGACTAGCTTACAAGAGATTCTGTTATTATATTAGTAGAATCCTGTGCCGGCGTACACATACAAACACAAGAGAAGAATAGATGAATACATAGATCGGAAGTCTTACCTCATTGGAAGATAAACTAAACGGGCTTCCAAATAAATAGAATAATCTACTTCAAAGGAATCCCAAAGTCAAAATCTGTGCCTTGCAAAGAATACTTGTGAACTAAGAAATACCAGGCAAATTTCAGAAAAAAACTTGTATTTAATTTCCAATTCTTTAAACCTAGTTAATAATCCTTTTTACTTACTCTAGTATAAGGGCACAAGGAAACTCCTTAGAATGGAATCTTGTGAACTCCTTTACTTCATGGCATGAGAAAGACTTCCAAATAAACAGGTAAAGACTCAAGAAAAAGAAAGGAATCCTTCAATAGAATATGAAGTTATTATCTAAAAGAAATGCTCCTTATCTGGCGTTTAGGTACTCCCCTTCATGAGGTTGATTTACCCTATATAAAGATTCACGATTATAAAAATCTTCAATTGAATAATCCTGAATAGATAATCCAGATACACCTTGTACAGCATAATTCCTTATACCGTTTACAAGGCTACTATAATGCCAAATAGACTACAGCATCCTCTTATGATGTGCCCGTGTTGTGAACAGAATCCCTAAAAAGAAAAGAATATTCCTACTTTAGAACTCTCTAGGGTATTGTATCCTGTACTAAAATAAACTGAATTGTAAGGGATATTCCCTCATTACACTATGAAGCCTAATACAAAAAAACTGTTACAAATAGCAGAACCCTCTTAAATTGTGACTTCTGTGACTCTTATTTTAAATCTTAAAAGGACCCGTTTTCTTAAATCCCTTAAATACCCAGAACCTGAATTTCTTATAATAACTGTTTTGCAATTTAGCCTTAAAACATATCTCTTAGACTCCTTATTTGATTTGAAATCTCTTTTCTTTAACTAGAGCTACTATAAAAAATAAGACAGGGAAGCTTTTACAATTATTCGTTAGCATTAAAATTCTTGCGTTCTTAACTGGAAAATACTCATTAGCTTTAGCCCTTACTAATAAGAAAGAAATCCCATTATAACATTAAATACTCTAAGTTAAATTCCTTTTATTTAAATAATAAGAGTTTTTTACTATTGCTATATAAAATAAACGTCTCTACTAATTCATTTTGCGTCGGTAATTTACAAAGACTAGAATCTCTTTAAAGAACACGGATATCTAGCAAACCCCAAAAGCTAGGGGAGGCTTTTGAAATTTTATACTATTGGAAATCTTAAAAAGGTTTGTACTGAAAAAAGAAAATATCAAAAGTGTAACTTAAGTGGACATGCCGAACCCAAAAGTAAACGGCTCTCTTGTTAATGCAATTAGGCTTCTTTTTTCAGAGTAAAAAGTACAAGCTCCCTACTACAGTCACTTTATAGGCTATCCTAGTACAAAAGGTTATAGTCTCTTTTTGTTAAACGAAAAAGAAAATGGAGTAAAAAAGAAGATTTATTAAGTAGCAAACTAGTATAACAACGGCCCAAGGGGTCCTTGAAATCCAAGTTTTAGTAAGGTGCTTTTTCAATTTTGTGAATTCAAGAAGAGTTTGACTTTATTTAGCAAGTATTTTGCGGGGGTCCAAGTAAAGTTAAGAGTAGTATTTACCTTGTGTTAGCTTAGGTCATACAGAGATCTCTAATATATCTTTCCTTTTACTTCGACCTAAGTTTCTTTCCGGATTCGCTTAACATTTTACAAAAAAAGGGGGCTCATGTCTATAAAAGCGTATACCCTGCCTGAAGTTTCCGATAAAGTATATTCTCGAGCTTGTAGAAGGCTCCATGATATACTCTAATAAAGGGGCCCCTGTGCTCTCTTTAATTCAGTAAAGATGATTCTTAATAAATTAGAAGTTCCCTTAGATTAAAAAAGTACTGCACTGGAAGTTAACCCAAGATACTTAGCTTAGCCCTTATCGGCACCTCCTAAAGGAATACCTATTATGGGGAAGCTTGGGTAAGAGGGCCCCTTATTTGCCTTTTTTTATTTGTAAGTCAAAATCCTTTTTAACATTTCCCGGGGGATCCTTATATAGTCATTAAGACGCGGATCTGCAAATATCGTAGAATTGGACCTTGCGAGTCAGAGAAAAAATCTGTACACAGGACTGTATAAACTCTTTTTTAGCTCGTGTAAAAGGCCTTTAGAATAGTTTTTTATACTATCGAGAAAATTTTAAGTACCTTTTCCGTATAAAATGAGTATATATATAGTAAATACAAGCAACTAAAGTTTTTCAGTAAAGATAGGATTTGTGAGTAAGTACTTTTTTTAGAGAATAAGAATCCATATCTTAGTGGTAAGTGTTTTCCTTTTAAGAGTTCTTAATAATATAAGACCCTCCTTTTGTTAATCTCTAGATATTAGTATGCCCAAGTTTGGTTATATTTCAAGCTGAGTCATTTTATGATTGTGTTAAATCAGATTGGTATTAGACTCTCTTTAATGCGGGAGCCCTAGTCCTATAGCGTATAGGAATTCTAAACAAATCAAGGAATCGAAGATATTTCAAAAGTTTTTCTAGTTCCACTTATGGTATAAAACGGCTCCCTTTTTTTTTTTAGACTATTATTCTTACTTATTAAATCCCGCTGTATTTTGTAAACTAAGGTTTGTATTCTTTTAAGACCCAGACTTTGAAATAAAGATATCTGCAAGCTCTCGAACAAAGCATTCCTTTTAAACAAAGTCAAACTAGTATTTATGGCCCAAGAAGTAGGCACTACTCTGGAGCCGGAAAATTTAAGAGATAAGGTTTTTGCTCCTCATTGATAGTTGAAACAGTTATAAGTACTCTGGAAAGTCAATCTTTTCCGGGGATATTCTTCTTTTTAAGCTGGAAACTATTTAGTTAGTCTTTTTTTGGAGTTTATAGATTCCGGTTCTAGTTCTAAGCTTAAGATTCTCAGGATTTAAGGAATATTAGGAGTTGAAGCAAAATTAGTATTTGTAGTTTTTAAAGGTGTAATGTCTTCTTCCTGAACTGAGTTTTCTTGGCTTCTTGTATTAGTTCTTCTGTAAGCCAAAGGAGATAAATAAACACTAATAGAATCTCTTGTAAAGCTGTCCAAAGATAGAAGGTTAACGTTAGTATTAACCGCAGGAAGTTTATTAAGAAACCTAAATACAATGGAAGACACTTTCTTAATCTGAGGATAGCTGTTGAATAGGAATGCTAGCAAAGAGGTGTCAATTTATATCATCTTTGTTAGGAAGGTATTAGCTTGTTAGCAGTTGAAAGGAAAGATGTCCTTGGCATTGGTGTTTGTAATGTCCTTGTTAGGAGTTTAAGAGATGTTTGGTTTGCAGGCTTATTTTCAATGTACGAAGTTCCTAGAGAGCTTGATTCTGTTAAGTAAGTGTATTGAGTATTGACAGCTAAAGGCTAACCGGATTCCTTAAATATAGAGGGTTATGCTGTTTAAGACAGAAACCAGTAGCTTAGATAGCAGAGAAATTTGTATTAGTATACCATGTAGCAGTAGCTCTTGTTGCTTATAGACGGTGTTGCTACATCTATTACCTTTGAGAGTAGAGTCCAAGTCTTTTCTAGACTAGAATATGTAACTCTCTGAATTGTAGCTATTTCTTCTTGAGGGAAATGCATTTCTCAAGTGTAGCTCTATTCCAAAGCAAGCACTTTTGTCTTCCAGTGGAGCTAATGGTAACAGGTTTCTCTCTAGTCTAGCTAGAGGAGATAATTGTTCTAAAGCGGGCTGACATTGTTGTGAATTGAAGCGGAAATCCATACACTTAAATGAGTTCCAGTTTTTGGTAGTTTAAGTTTAACAAGGAGTCAATGTATTGCCTGAGCGTTATTAGGAGCTGCTAAAGGTCTAAAGGTAAAGCCAGAGTTCCAATAACTAAGAGAGTCTTAAGATTTTCTTATTAAAAAGAGTTCCTGTAGTTTATGAAGGAGTAATTACTAGGTTTCAGGACTAAATCCTTCCTAACAATGTCAACTTTTCCAGAATTGAGTGGATTCCGGCTCTTAGTTCAGCTCTGGGTTCTTGGCATGAAGAAAGGAGTTTAGAATTGTAGCACTTAGTTCTTTTGTAAGCTAGGCTAGTTTATCTTGATTCCGATCTAGTATAGCAAGGTAATGCAATTAATTTCTTTCTTATGAACCACTTCAGATCCCTTTTCCTTCTCAATTTGTGTTCTTGGCAGCTAATTGAAAGCTGGCTGACAAAGGTATGTTCTATATAGGATCTCGGTAAATAGAAAAAAATCTTCCACTTGTTCGATGATCTTGCTAAAGCTAAAAGAGGAGATTTTCTTCTAGAAAGTAGTTATCCGATCCCGATGATAGTGTATACCTGGTATTGCATCTAAACTGAATTCTAATTCCAGGGCTGTGTTGTAGCAGGCTTAGCAAGAAGACCTTTCCTTAGATTCCGTATTCTTGTAGCTCTTAATTCTGTATAACAAGCTAAGGTGTATTATCTTCAGGTTATTGGTAATTTGGGATAACATAAACAACGGATTTCATTATTTTAGTTCTTCCTTATAGAGACATGAGTAAATTCATTCTATTTTCTTTCAGAGTCTGTTAGCGAATGTTATCCCAAGGTGAACTTTAGTTGTTATAACCACTTTAGTAACCAACTAGTAAATCCAAAGTTCTAATACCACGCAGGCCTAAAGCTCTGTCTTTGCTCTCGAAGGTGAATCTAGGCCTAAGCCTGTGCTGCTAAATTGTTCTTTGTAATGGAATGGGCGCAGGTACTTGTAAGATGTAAATAGATTCTTCGAAAGGACAAAGCACTCTCTTAGTCTTAGCCAGTAAAGTATTAGACAGAAACCGATTCTATATTCTTTGTTGAGAATTCTTTATTTAGTATTCGCAAGATGTAAGTAACGCAGTCCTTTGCAAGTGAAGGTGAATGCAGTTGCAGCACTATAAGGATGTCCAAAGCTCTTTATATTCTAAAGCAAGTAAACTTCCTTATCCGTTGAGGGACTGGAGTTTCAAGATAAAGGTGTAAAGTCTACTATCAAAGGCTCCTTAAAGAAACAACACTTTCTACCAAAATCGCTATGGGCTAACCCGTTTTAAGTGCTCCCGGAATAACTACGCGACAACCTCGAGACTAAGATACTAAAAAAGTACAATCTAAGATAGAATGGAGCTCCCTCTTTATAGAAATTGACTTAAGTTGAGGATTGGTACTATAAAAAATTCAATACCTGGAAGGGGGCTTGTATCCTAACTTCGCAAGGAAAACTTACACTGAGACTGAGAGGAACCTGAGTAAAAGGGAGTCTATATTAATATTCAGAACCCCTTTAAGGTCTTTCCTGTAGTCAGGGGTTAAGCCCTTTGAAGCTGCAAAAGAAACCTCTCTATCATATATTTATTATATACATAGGGACCAACCTAGCGACTACTCTATAAGGATTGCTTAATTCTTAAAAGCCCGGTCTATTTCGAAAAAAATTTGAAATTTGGAAAAGAGGCGATTCCCCTTATAAAGATAATTAAGAAAACTCCGTCCTAGTCTATCCATGGAGCTTGCAGTTAAAATCCTTGCTGTAGGGCTCTTTTCCTGGCCTATATCGAGTTTAAACGACACTTTTGGATAGCAATTTCCTTACAACTTAACATTTGCGGGGAATCCTACTGCCTATTTTTTGTACGCAGTAAAGAATAGAATCACAGTCTTGGTTTTATGTTTATCGAGAGCGTTTCTTGGTGTATTAATCTCAACTGGGTTTTGACAGCTCTGCGCTCTAGGGGCCTCCGTTGGAGTAAATTGCTGTTTTTTTAGAAATATAACATGTGAAGTAACTCCAATCATGAATGAAGAATCTCTAATCACCGAATTGTTATACTGGAGTTTATAACTTAAATTTAATAAACACCTATACATGTTAATGTTAAAGCAACCGAGAATTGTTTTCCATTTATACCAGACCAGTAACCCCTCTATCCCGATCTTCAAATAAAGCAAATCCTTTAACCTAAGGTTTGGGTCTCGGACTTACTTCGAATTAGAACTGTAGTAAAAAGTAGCCCGGGAAGGAGCTCTTAATTTCACTTTGATACCTATACCTATCTAAACTACTTGAAAATATTGGCGAGTTATAATAAAAGGGGCCTGGCTCTTATGGGTATGCTTTCTAAAAAAAAACAGCTCGGTTCGTATATATCACAGGTTCGAATTCACTAAAAGGGTTCTTAACCTTTTCTTTTATTAGGGTCACCGCAAGGTATTCTTTAAGCCTTTATTTATGTACCAGGATATTATTCTGACTCTAAGTTAGTGTAGTATTAACCCCCTCTTGATGAAGCCCTGTCAGGGTTCTTATTAGCTTTTTTATTGAAACTAAGGTAATGTAATTAAGGAAACCAAGGAGATTGACTGGATCTGCCCGTTGATCGAAGGCAACTAAACTTGTCGCTAGCTGTAATAAAAAAAGAATAGAAAGGTGTATAATGAACAACTGCTTCTTTGCTAATACAGGAATTCCTTTATATTATCCACATATAAAGTGAATTTAAGCCCTGGGAATATGAATCGAATTAACTTTAGTACTTCCCGGCTACTTCCCCCTTTTATTTATCCAAATACTCATAACCTAAAAAGGGTACTTCGGATAAACTCTATTTGGAAGCCCCGCCTTGCGCCTCGCTTGGTTTTATCCCCTCTTTTGTAGCCTGCACTTTCTAGCTGATCCACCTATACGGATATAACTATTTGCCCAACCTAAATTCCTCGATTCTTTTGCATCTCTAAAGCAAGCTATTCAAGAAAATGATATAGTAAAACGGGTGTTAAAAAGCTCAAACTTCTTGGTACCGGAACTGTAAAAAAAAGAAATTCTGGATATAAACCTTCGCGTTGTTCTACTAATTCATTTGTACTCCCTATTTCTTAGCCCTTTAAAGTATTTAATTGAAAGCAATCTAAGGATAAGGAGTTTTAAGGTTCTTTTGTTTCCAATTCCTAAAACAAGTAATTAAAAGGCTTCCTTATATCTTGGTGTAATAAACGAAGCCCTCGCCTTATAAAAAGGGGATTCTAGAATGTCATTTAATCAAATGCAAAAAAGGGGAATTTTAGGAGGGCTTACTTCTTTTTGACTTAGACTTATTCATTTCTTGTTCTACTCATGACTTACCAGGCTTTGTTGTTTGTTGTGGGCTAGCTGTAACAGGATCTTAGCTAGGCCTTTATTATTAGGAGCTATATGTAGCTTCTGTATTATATAACTAGTACTGTAACCTAATGGAGTGGGTATAGGTCTTATTCTTCTAAGGTTTCTTTGGGGCTAAGTGTAGTTCTTAAAGCAGTTACTTATTAGATTATTTTAGAATATTATAGTAATTAGTAATTCTAGTTATAGGATAGTAAAGTCATTTTTATAGTATTGTATTACTCTTAAAAGTCAAAAAAGTCTTACTTAATTATTGTTATAGGTATTGTAGGGACACAGTTACAGGGGATGCATCCTTAAACATATATAGTTATGTTTTACCTGTTTCTTTACCTTGTTTTAGAAGGGGCGGCGGGAGTTGTACTAGAGTTATAGATTACGTGGTTATGGGCTTATGTCTTATTGTAGCTATTGTATATAGTATAAGGAAAAGAATTTGTAGTTCTTCATATCATAACAAAAAAGTACTTGTATTACTTTATTTAGTTAAGAATGTTTAATAGAATAGGTATTATTGTTTACCTTGTATTAGGTAGTTAGTAGTTCTATATTGTATAAATAGTATAGACTGTATAAAGGTGTATTCCCTCAAGGCCTTCTGTTCTTATCCGCTTATCCGTTTGGAGGTAAGCTTGCTTAGAGAGGTTGGGATAGTGCCTGTGTTACCGGCTGGCACGTAGTAAAGGAGGTTTAATGTAATATAGTTTTTTGAATATTCTACTTACTTTGCCCTACCAGCTTCTATTGACCTTGATTTTGATTTACTTACCTCTGTTAGGTAGGAGCTCTAGCGGAACCCCTATGCATAGACTTTATAATAATACCTACGCTAAACAAAGAACCCTATTAATCCTGATACAAAAGGAAACTGCCAAATTGAAAGGCATCTGGCAGCAAAACCTACCCGTTATCCAAGTTATATATCTTACCTTATACTCTGAAATGTAGACTCCGACGCTTGCGCAAAAGGCTTTAGGAGACGTTTTCAACTAATAATATCTTCTGTTTCCTTACTTTTTCTTTTTCAGATTCCAGTTTCGGATACAAATATTCTTACTTGAACTTTATAGAGACGAAGAACCTAGCGGGATTATTGAAAAAGCGATTACCCGTTTTTAAAAAGGGATGTAGGTTATAGTTAAGACACGGCGTAAGAAAATCAAGCTTTTATTATTAAACCCAGTCACATAGGAGACCCTTCGAAAAACCTGCCTTGGATAACTACAAAACAATCAAACTCTTCTTACAGAGGGGCTTATATACTAACCAAGACTAAACGACCACTTTTCAGAAAGACTCTACTAAGATAAGAGTCAGGGTTCCTATAAGACTTCTTCGGAACAGATAGCTTGAAATTTTTGACATTGTCAACTAGGGATTGCTTTATTATAAGCACCTACTCTCGAAACAAAGGGGATTAGTATTAGGAATTTTTGTATTTGCATTAGATTCATTTTAATTAATATGAGGCCAGAGTGTCCTACTCACCCTCTACAGGATACCTAGGATTCCTTGTAGTACGTAAATAAGAGATTAGTTTTTTCCTTGAATTCATGGCTGCTGTGATCAGACTCTGAGAAGGGTCTTCAAGAAGGGGGCTCCCCTAGTTATCAATTGATGAGGGGGTTCAAAGCATGTTATATATAGACTTCTAAGACAAGATATAGTATTCTGCGAGAAGCGGGACCGGCCCCTGTAAAGAGTCTCCTATCAAGTATTAAGAGCCCCTTTGTCTTACTAACAACAGAGAATTCCTTTCCTAGAGTTTAGGGTAAAAACTCCTCCCTTGCCTATCCCCTTTACGTATACTACCTTTCTTATAGGTCCTAGTAGTGCCTTATTATAAGCTGTGCCTCCTCTACTCTTCAGTCTTCAGCATACCCGTCTTATAGCCCTACAGCAGCCTGTAGTTAATGTGGTATTACTCTTCTTTATATTCCCCTAGTAGTTATAGTCTCTTAAGGCATAGTCCTCCTCTTCCCTGCTGTTACTCCTAATATAGATATATAGAGGAGACTTCATAGTGATTGGTAATCGTTATTCTTCCCAACTGCAGTGTAACGAGGGGAGATAATTGCAATCAATAGAGTATTGTAGATAGAACAGAATACCTTACCCAACTTTGACTTCTTTCAGCTTAATCTTAATAACTTATAAGGATTTTTAACAAAACTACTAAGACTAAGCTGTGGGTTCAAGTCCCATGCTTTTCAGTCTTTTTTTAGCCTCTATTTCAAAGGTTCAAATCTAGGGAAAAGCCCTGTTTTAGACTTTGAAATTTCGACTAAGGTAATTAAAGGATTAAGTAAAAGACTTCCAAATAACGGGTTTTGGTTAGGCGGAAAAACCCGCGGGATTCCCTGTAAATATTTGGGGGTTCTTCTTGTCTTGACTTTCTTGATTAGCTACTTGTGAAAAAAGTCTATTTTATAAATAAAGAAGTTTCAACGAGCATACTTACTTGTACTGGAAGAAATTAGCTACCAAAACAAAGGATTCGCTGCTCTTTTTTTGAACTTTATATTAAAGCAATATCATCCTAATAAAAACTAACCTCTGAGAGAGACTCTCTAAAGAATTAAACAAAACAAAAAGAAACGGAGGCTCCCCATTAAAACTAATAGACTTGCCTATTATAATATTATAAAAGATAAAAGGAAAGCTTTTTCCCTACCTAAACGAGCTCCTTAAGTTAGCGGTTCCCTATCGCGTGTACTGATGTAAAGTAAGCAGGATTTAATAATTTCATAAAACCCGGAAATCTAGGATTGGTATCTGGGCACTTTCTTTCAAGACTTTTCAATTCGTTTCGACTTTTTAAAGCGGGATTCCGATTAGATTGGAGAGAGGTCTCGTATAGATATTCCGGGACAGGATTCCCTTAGTCGCTTTCTCAAGATACGGGGCGCTAGGAAAAGCCCCTGCGGTTTAAGAACACTCTACACTATGTTAGGTTTCTCTTATGGGACCCCATAAAAGTCTAATAAATCTGGGAATGAATATAGAAAAATCCTAGAAAGAAAATTTCTAATAACCATAAAAAGCAAACACTTATTATTTTATTCGCCACTCCTAAAGTTGAAACCTAGCAGCTTGTCCGTTTGAGTAAATTAAGTATATTGAATCCCGATCAGGATATACTTTGTAAAGAATTTTTAGCCCGCTATGTCGGTTTCCACCCTTTCCTTTAATTACAAGTATTCTCAAAGCCGCGGGAGCCCTTGTATATATAAGGTCACTTCAAGTCTACTAAGTGAAAGCGTTTTAATCTAGAATTGGAACCAAAGCCAATAAAAGACTATACAAACTTTATCTAAGAAAGGTTATAACTTCCTGAGTGAGGAGATTCTTTTTCCCTTAACTTGCCTATAATCTGATTTATAAGGGTACTTAAAAAATCTTTATAAAGAATAAAACTGCCTGAGATTTAAAGTGAACTTAGAGTTACAGTATAACAGGAAAGGGTCAGGGTTCTGCCTAAATTAAAGAAATTTGTACTTTTTGGGCTAGATAATGTGGAAGTAAAGATAGTTTGCTGGTTTCCAGCTCTCAATTTGTTAAGTATTTAAGGCTATAACCTCCGGTTATAGGAGTTCCGAATTATACTGTTCTATAAGAGAGCTTTATTTTCTTCGGGACGAATACCTAGGAAAACTCTATAAAGCAATATAATATTAGCTAAATAATAGCAAAGAGGATTTCTAATTTAACAAGTGAAAAGTCAGAGTAAAAAAAGGTCAATATCAGATCAAAAGGAGCATGATTAAACAAGAATAATGGGGTAAGGTGAACTTCTATTTTTGGCAGTTTAAAGGATTTTTTGAAGATGAAGAATAGGGGATACCCGATAGGAGACGAAGGAGCTTCTTTATTTGGGCATTGTACTTTGCTGGGACTCCCCTTTTTATATAGAAAGATTTCCTAACTTTATTCACATTATAAAGAAAAGCCCTTTTCGAGATCTTAATAAGGGCGGAGACTCCGACGTAAATTATAATAACAAATAATTTGTACTATCTTTTAATTCTTAATAAAGTAAAAAATTCCCGACCCTGTAAAAGAAGGGGATAGGGACATTCGCCCTTAAAATTACTGCGACAGTATTCTTAGCTGTTTTATAGCCTCTTATTTTTATTTCTTAAGATTTGTGTTATCTGAGTATCAATCAAATTAGGAAAAAAAGGCTTAATGGGGGTCTAGGTCGCGTGTTCCTACAGTTCTTAGGTTTTTCTAGTAAATAGGTTTGCTTTTTTAGAGGTATCTATTAGATAAGGGCTATTGCACTCTCAAAGAATGCGTAACTGTAGGAGACATCTAGCATTGAAATGTAGAAAACGAGGATAACCTAAAATTTTAGTAGGATTGTCTTGTATAGATTTTAAACAGGATCCTGAGATTTTTAATTTGTTATTCTCTTTGAGACAGGGCTCTCACTCTAGCTACTTTCACTTTGGTCAAAAGGGTTCTAATTTCAGCGGATATTCATCTACTTTCTAATTTTTTAATATGAGAAGTCTTGCTTTTGTATTTTTATTTAGGAATATTCAACATCTGTGTAAGGAATCCCTAATGTTCTGAAGCCCAGATTTATGCCAAGGATCTTGAAGAATAAAGCTTTTGAAATTAGAAACTTTCTAAACAAGTAATTTGTATAAAGGTTTAGGAAATCCCTATGAAATAAGGGATTTCAGGTGTAAAACGCGGGTGCTTTAAAGAAAGGAGTTTAGCTAGCTTTAGAGGTTCCCTAAGAATAAAAGAAAATGTTCAATTTCTTTATTTTATTCACTTTCTGAAACTGGCTAGCCTGAAACCCTGGAATATCCGATACTGCAAAGCCTTATTTGTAAAAACCTGTAATTAAAGTTTTCCTAATGGGCGAAGACTCCAGCAATGGGCTATTTTAGTAGTATACCTTCCAATAACAGACTTAAGAAAAATCTATTGCATATAGTCTTTCCCGGACTTTACTATTATTTAGGTAAAAAGAGTACAAACCTACCTTTTTGATATTGATAGAGTACTTTTTTTGTTAAACCAATATACAGTTAATTCAAGAGACTAGGGGGGTTTGCTCAGAGGCTTTGGAGGTAGGTTTTATCGCGCGGAAATAGCCCTAGAATATCTTTTTTCTAAATTGAATACATTCTAACACAACATGGCAGATTAATAAAATTAAGAAAAATTCTAGCTAGCAGTCTTCCCCAAAGATTTTTGAGATTTACTAAAAGTTTAATTTAATTATATGGAAGTCTTTTTACTTAAAAAGCACCCTCTTAGAAGGTCTATACCAAAGACTTTAACAACCAATGAGTGTTGAATGCCAGATGAAGTAGAAATCCCCTTTTGAGTAGTAAAAAAAGTCTTAGTCAAGTGGTAAGTGTAGTTAGGAAAGTCCAAAAAAAGTAGCCGGCAGAGTATAATTTACCTTCAAAGTACTCAAAAATCTTTTTATTTAAGGTTCTAATGTGTACGTAAGTTTATTATTCTTTATTAAGAACTATATAATATATTAAGCTTCGGCTAACCCTTTTCCATAACGAGAATACTTAGCACAAGTTGAGCTCTCTTGCTTGATTTTAATATTTTTACAGTGCTTACTCAGCCTTTGGATCTATAGTAATATCAATGACAGGGGACTTTACGACTATCGTGGGGCGCTTATTAGGAAAAGCAGTAGAGAGGATTAAATCTAAAAAAAGCCAAGAACAAGTAGTTAAGGAATGAAATCCTTAGGTTATGGAGTTAGGGTAGGGGTAATAAAGGACTTTTTGTATTGCTTCGCATCACGCGGTAAATGAAATAAAGAAGATCAGAAATCCTAGTAATTGTGCAGAGAAGTAGGCAAAGGGCTTTGTTTAACATGAGTCTCCTGACTGCGCGACATTAAACACTTGCTAATTAAGCCTTCTCACAAAAAAGGGAAGTTTTGTCCCGGCTATCTCCGCTCAAAGTTAACCTTATTTATACTAAAGGAATTCTTCCTTACTACTGATACCAAGATATTTGAAGCGCTTTCCCTTTTTCTAGACTTTAAAATACCCTAAAAGGCACTAACCTTGCTCCTTAAAATTAGTAAGGTATTCTACTTAAACGAGATACGGGAGAAGCTTTGCTTTTTCTAAGTATATCTCTCTACATTTAGTTTTGTATTGGTAAAGGGTATGCCCCTTCCTTACTTAACTTAAAGTCTAAACCCTAATAAGGAGCTCTATAAAGCATACTTCATTTTTAATTGTATTTTTATTACGTCTTAGGGATTATTCTATTCTATATTAAAGGAGCTATCCCTTTGTTTCGTTTCTTTCCGCCGAGTGTTAAAGTTATTTAGTTTCAACTAGAACACCTTCCAAAAAATAAGAATGAAAGAAAATATTTAGTAAAATTACAAAGCGTAGAAAAAAAATCCTACCTCCGTTAAAATAAAATGTGATAAAACTAGGAGGCCTTAGAAATTCGTTATATAACGCGGGCACGAATTTATAGCACTAAGGGATTCCAGGATTCTTTTAAAAATAAGTTTTCAAACAACCCTAGTATTAAATTGTGAGTTCATTATAGCACAGGCTGGCGCCTAAATTACAGGTGTTCTAATACAGCACTTTTACTTAGAAGGAAGTCCTCAAAGCAAGTATTATTTTATTTTGGGACTAAAGGAGCCCCTTTCATTAAAATTTGTAAGTAAACATAGAGGATTTACAACAGTATAGAAAAGTAGTGGGGGTTCCTTTATGTACTTTATGTGGGGCTTCGTTACAAGTGAGGTTTTTGTAGTTCATATTTTCATTCAAATTCCAAAAAAGGGTCTAGTACATAACAGATTTTTTAACTACTCGTTGTATTATTACTAGTCAGCGACTCTATGGATTCTCTTACAATTGTCAAATGGAATAAGGATCCTACTACATTAACTACTAGTGACCTATAGTACTTGTCGATTTAGAGAAAAAATTCTTTTTGTATAATATTAGACTATAGGGCCTCGACATAAGCTCTGCCTTTTAATTTACTACAAGCTTAGCTACGGAAAACTTTCACTAGAGACTCTGAAAGAAACCTCTCTAGCATAGTATTTTATTCTTATTGTATCCTTTTTCTGACTTAAAAAAAGTCTTTATTTGGTTGATCTTGGGCATATTTAAAAGCATCACAAAAAATCCTAGGGAAGCTAATACCCCTTGATATTGGCAATTTACAAGAGTGACTGCGCAGGATTTCTGTACAAAAAAGATACCAAACCCAATAATCTGAAGGGGAGCCTGAAAGCCCCAATTCCTACAAGAGGCAAGTTGCAGTGCTCTTAATTCTTAATATAGCAACGGGGTGTATTTACAACACAGGTTATACCTCTAAAGGGGCTTCGTTTTAGGGAGAAAAAAGCAAAGTGAGGTTAGTACTTTTCCCAGTTATTTTCTATTCTTATCTTAGAGTCTCAAGTATTCCGCTTAGTTTCAGGTTTAGGATGAGCTTCGGCGGAATATCTGCGTCATATTCATATATAAGGGTAATGCGAATCGGCTAGGATTTTCCAAAGAGTTTAGGACTAATATCTAATAGGTAATTCATTCAAAGACTAAACATAGATTTCCTTGAGGCAATCCATACTTAGACTTAAATTCTCGCACACTTATTCCAGTCAAACAGGGACCTTAGAAAACAGATAAGGTAATAGCCTTCTCAGGTTTTTAACTACACTCCAGGCACACAAAAAAGAAAATTTAGGAGGGTTTTAACTCACTTGAAATTAAAAAGCCGCCCTCTACTTATCCTTGTTATAAATTTTAAGGAAGTTCTATTCATCAAAAAAGGATTTTACTTTACAGGAAAATGCCGAGTAAACCCCTTGAGGAAGACCTATCTAACCTAGGGAAATTTTAAGGTATATCTGTCATCAAAAAATCTCGCTTGCATTGTAGCATATATTATAGTATAGAAAAGTTTATTTAGCCGTGTAAACTTGTACCAAAAATGGATAAGAGTAAGGATATACTACGCACCAGTACAAAAAAAATTCAATAGCATTTTTAGTAAGACTCAAGCCTACAATTTGAAATGACCATACTTAATTAGATTCTTCTCTTGTCCGCTATAGACCTCCTCCCAAAAAGGATCCTTATGGACATGTGATAAAAAAATAACTAAGTTAGTTGTTGTTATATTTCTCTCAGGAGACTGCCTTGTTAGGATACTTTTTAAGCGTCTCCACTTTTGTTAGAATAAAGAGGTCTCTTGTATTCTTATGGGAGATTTTTTGCTTTCAATTTCAGTCTTTTTCAATAGTTGCAGCTTTGGCTTTTGGTTCTAATAAGGAGATTCGGGCATAATAAATAGGTACAGCAGTAAGTCTATACCAATTTACTGCAACTGAGTCTTCTTAAATAAAAAGGAATAGCTGTGGGTAGCGGTACCACTCTGAGTATTGAAAGGTTTTACTTATACTAAGAGAAAGCTTTCGGGTTAGCAGTCTCGCTAGAATTACTCTATGTAACACCTATAGGCAACATTTTGTTTAAGAGCTTTTATTTAGGAAGGTTACAATACAAAATCTAAATACGTAGGTATCTCTAACTTGCCCGAATACGCTTTTTAACAACTGCAACACCTTTTGACTAAGTAACAAGCCCGTAAAAACTGTGCAGCCAATTCTATTTATTTCTTTACAAGAGTGCCTTTTGTTTACTATTTATACTTAGTTGGGCTTTGACTAACTTATAAGGGATCATTCTCAGCTTTTTAGGCGTCTAATTGATAGTAAGGTCCTTATAATAAAGACTCCATTGAAATTTGTTCTTTGAATATTTAGCTAATAAACGGTTAAAGTTTAACTTTAATGTCTACAAAGAACGCTATTTACTTAATTAAAAATCTAAGTAATCTTTATCTTTCATTCTCTAATGGCTTAAACAACCTAATAAAACCAAGATTAATTATACGCTCTTAAAGATCGCAACCGTTCCGTTTTCCCTGTATATTCATTATCTATTTTTATTGTGATTTGGGCATATACTTCGGAAGATTTCTAATATTCTTTGATTCTTGGGGGAACCTTTTTAATATATTTTCTTTTGTTTCCTTAATAGATAGTTTTTATAAAAGAAATAAAAGAACCCGGGAGTATGTGCTTCTGTAAATTATCCGTATAGTTATATTAGGAGAAGTGTTCCTAACAAGATTGCTTTGGCTCGGATTGGGTTTCGTACATTTATATAAGCGTAAAAGCAGTAGTTTTACTAGTTAATGAATATAGAGTCCCTTTTTTAGGGTGTCATTTAGTAAAAGGACACACATATAGAAGGATTTCTTTGTAATTGTAGAAACTTTTTACTATTAAATTAATTTAGGAAAGTCCCATTCTACAAGGAAACATCCCTAAATTATATATAAAACTCCGGATTTCTTGGAAGCGGAGGTTCTTAATATTCTAAAAGATCTTAGTTCTGAAGTCTTTGTTTTAAGAATCCTCTCACAGTAAATAAACTTAAGAAAATGAAGGAAATCAATTAAAAAAATCCGGAGCCTATAAAAGATTTTCGTATTACAAATAAGAGTTAAATTAAAGGGGGATTCTTTTGGGATTTTATTTAAGGAATTCCTATAAAAGCTTTGTAAGTGAATTATCTGCCCTGCCTAATGAGAGTAACAGGATATTGTAGGTACTTGTTAATGTCATTTTTCAAATAGTATATCTTATCAATTCAATAGCGCTTGTTCCAATTTTCTATAAAGTTTGAATTAGTAAAGAAAAGAAACTCCTTTTGTGAGAAGTCTAGCTTTGTCTTTTGGACTAATAATATAGGGATTTCCTTTCTGGAACCCTTTTGTTAAAAAAAGGTTCCAGAGAAGTTAAATAATATAACCCCGGGTTTTCTGGTTAATTATAAAAGTTAAGGGAAGTGAGCTAAGCAAATACAGGAAATACTGGGATAGGGATTAATTAAGAAAATAGGCATTTATAAAGTACTAAAATAAGGATTCTTTCGAGTTGTGTAGCTAATCTGTCTACAAAGCTTAGAGCACAGATCTTTATTTTAGTTTATATATCAGATGAAATTGTTGTTAATGTAATGTACTTTAAACTTTAAAAAAGGAATTCTTAATAATAGTTATTTTACTAGGATAATAAGACAATAAAAAGGGCCCTACAAAAAAGGAGGAATTGTCTATTCTACTCTCTGTAGTAGTCGGAGTTTTTATTAAGTAAATGGAGTCTAGGTGTCCAACGCTCTTAAATAGGGGAGTTTTTCCTGTAAAAAAGTTTCTTTAAATATTAAGTATAAAAGATTGATTCTTAATTCTTAATAGAATATCCTTGTTAAAGAGGGCTTATATAAATTTGTTTCCTTCTAATAAATTGTATTTATTTCGTTATGTAAACCGTAAATAAAATCAAAGTTGTAAGAATCCAGTGAGCTACCTTAAAAGTATAGCTTTTGGTTTAATGCTTGTAATACCCCCTTATATAATATTAAAATTTGAAGATAATAGAATGCCTTTACCTTTATAACTAATTAAAAAAAGTTTTATTGAATTTCTAGTAAAAAAATGAATGAAATAGGGAATATACTAAGCCTCTTTTATAAGTCGAGATGTTGTTGCTAAAGTACAACTAGGAGACAGAATTTCTTGTAATAAGGAATAAGTATCGCTATTTATCAGTTACAAGGATCCTTTATGTATAGAAAAATTCCAGTTTAATCAAAAGGGATACTTAGAATCCTAAAAGGTACGCTTGCTTGTTATAAAAATACCAATTTACTATGGGTTTAGTCTTTTATAGCTTAGCTGTACTTGCGAACTAGTCACAGGCGGTTAAAAAGTTTATTTAAAGAAGGAGATTTTGACTTAATCAAGTAGTATGTCCACAGTTAGAAGCAGTTCCTTATTTCAAAAATCTTAATGGTTAATAAACGGGTTTGCCTTTTAAAGGGTCCTAACGGATTTATACCTAACTTAGGTTGTTTTTCTAGGAATAAGATTAAGTATAAAATATGGAAAACAATAGAAAGGGGCTTATCGTATAAGAGTATATAAAGGCCTTCTCTTGTAACGAAATTAAGAATTTTCTTTATTAATCTGTCTATAAATCTATGTGGGCAGTCCTCAAGGAAACCTTAAGGTTTAATTGGCTACTTTCTTGATCTTGGAATAATTATATACCTGGTTGAAACTAAAGTCTTAACTTTAATTGTACCGTCAAGTAGTTTCTTGTTATAAGAATAGGTCCCTTTTCTCAAAAGCACTCATATAGAAAAATGAGAATGGAAGGAATTGCAAGATATTATAAATTCTTGTTTATAGGAGGAATAGGAGGACCTTTTGGTTGACCTCATCTCAACTTTAAGGACAGGATTATTTTGTCCATCAGCTATATTTTGCTAACTTTAAAACATTCCATTTATAAGTTTGACTTTCTAACATCCTGTAAAAGATTTTCTAATTTTTTATTAACTTAGTATAGTTATAAACGGTATAGGAATCCATTCAAAAGAGTCCTTTTTCTTTACTTGTTCTTCTCTTAACTTACTTATATCTATGGTTATTCAGATACTTAACTGGGTTTTTCCAAAGAAGGGTTGCCCTGAGGGAGAGTCGGGGTGATATACCATGCTAAAACGGAGATCTATTTCTAGATAGAATCACGCGGGAACCCCGGGAGTTTACTAAATCAATTAAGGTGTAAAATTTAAAGCAGTCGTAATTAATGTCTTAGTCAGAAAATTTTAAAGAGGAAAATCCTCGCGAGATTACTAGATGCTTTAAGATACCAAGGATTCCTTGAGAGAAGAAAGAAAAAAGAATTTAGTCGGGAGGCAGCAGTAGTGGAAAAGAAGTCTTTAGATCCTTAAAAAATGTAGCTTTTGTCAACCCGTACAAAATTTTACAAACTCTATATTCAATTAAAAGAGCACAACCCCTCTTTTTCAGGGAAAATGCGCACGCTCCTTAAATCAGAAATCCAACTACTACTCCTAAAAAGTGTTACAAAACGCATTAAAATTAAAGAAATGACCAATCCAGTTAAGGCTCATTACAGCGCGCATAAACAGTAACGAAAAGTCTTAAAAGCACTAAATAATAGGAATGCTTACACTTTTGGGTTGAAAAGTTTCAAACTAAAAACTCCTTTTTGTTTTAGGTTTTAAAAACCGGATTTTGTGCACTAAATAGCAGTACTTTAGGATAGAAGATCAAGTTTCCTGTAATAGCGCATTGTCTGCTCAACTCTATTGCTTACTAGGATAGCATAAGCTCCACGAGAGGCCTCAGCCCCTTTTATAATCTAAAGACAGTATACTACTTGTCCGTGCATCAGCGAGATCCCACTCAAAGGAAAAACTCCTTGCTGTTACACCCAAGTACCTCATAGGATACCCTTTTTATTAACTTGAGTTGAGATTTGATTAGAAATGGAAGCGTACGTATAGCAGACAATTCCTTATATCTAGTGGCATGGGTTCTAGGAGTTCCGGTACAGCTCTTGTATTGAAGTCAAAAGTCTATAAAAAACTAAGGATCTGGGTATCCTTAATTTTAGGAACTAACAGTTTTCTAGTGCTCAGGATACCCGGAAATACATAACGAGATACTACTTCATAAGGTAAAATAAAGGAAAACAGCTCTTAAGCTTATCATATTGCACTAATTTCCTTAGAGATGAATAGAGTTTTTAACTTGTATAGCTCAGCAAAGTACCTAAACCACAGTTAGTAAGAATGTAGGCTATAAACAAGGCTCTTTCCTATGCCTTATGCTTACTTTTCTTTACAAGGTCTTAAATTTAGGTAAAACCAAACCTTACTGGGTTGACAATACAATAAACGAAAGAATTTAAAAAAACTTCGTTCGATTGAGTCGTCTTTTTTATTTAATTAGCTTTGAACCGGGGTATTCTTAAAGGTATTGCTCATAGAGTAAATAAGCAAGAAAAAAGTTTTTAAGGATTTGTAATAAAGGACACTAAAAGTAAAACAGGGAGTTTGAAATTGAATTCTAGGGGCAAAGCTTTAGCTCTAAAGAGATAGTAGGAAGAAAAAGACTCTAAGGATTCCTAGTAAGTGGAGTTGTTTCTGCTTAAGGCTTCAAGTACAGGGCGTAGAACTCAGCATGAGTAAACAAGGATTCCCTATCAATCTCTAAGTAGGAGGAGGGAGGAATTCTATTTCGAAGAGTGTAGTACTCGATCTCAACTAATAAGGTTTTGGTGTTTCTTGTTTTTCTTAATAAAAGAGTCCCATTTAAGCCTAGGATTGCCGGTAAAAGTATAGAAGGTTTTTCCTCTTGTCATGTCAGATATTCTCTTAGAAAGATAAGGAATTTTCTTTTTGTAAGATACTTTTTTAAGAATTTAAGAAAAGGGCCTTTAGTAACTCTCATAATAGTTTTAATTACCTTTTTTGAAGGGAGCTCAGGACGCTTAGTATTCCCTTAACTTAAGAGGTATTTCTTTCGTTAGAGCTGTACCACTTTTAGGGGTTATACCCTCCCTCCTGTTGGTAGGGTTCTTCTTGTTGCTGTTGTCTGTACTACCTATTGTAGCTAATGTATTCTTGTCTTGTAGTAAGGAAAGTCTATTACATAGTAGTATATCTGCTAATGTATTAATACTCTTATTGTATAGTAAATGTATTTGTTGTATTACTCTAAATATCTATTAGTATTTATTAGTTAGTTATGGCATCTATATTAATAGTTAGTAATAGAGAATAGTGTTGTTTAAGGCTGTCTTGTAAGCTAAGGAAATAGAGTTATAGTTTAGTAATGTATTCTATTGTTATAGGTTCTAGATAGTTAATCTTGTTATTGAATTCTACTATATATTTCCAACCAAAGTCAACTTATAATGTATATAATATTCCACCTCGGATATTCCAAGGTTTTTTCCAGTTCCACGGATGTATTAACTTATATAAGAATCACTTGTCTTTTCTCTGACTGAGCTGGTCATTTCTGTAGAAAAGAAAAAAATACTAACTCTTACAATCATACAAGTTTTTCAATTATGACTCATTTAAGAAAATAAGCAAATTCATGAGCTTGGCTATACTGTTTCTATTTTTTTGTTTTTGCCTTAATCTGTTTTCAATTCTAAGTGTATAAAATCTTCCTAACAGTTTAGCTAGAGTGTATATAATATATCTTTTTCTTTCTTCTATTCTCAAAGGCACTTATAGGAACTTACCACTCCTAGATGAGAAATACATCAAATCCCGGCTAACCCAAACCTTTACACGACCGGGATTCTCTAAAAATCAAGAAGCCCCTTGTACTTTTACTTTCTTTTTTCTTTTAAATCTCATAGACTCCTTACTCTATCCCAGACGCTAGTAATAACCTTGCTTTAGATTTCAATACAAAACCGGGTTTCCTGTCTATAAAGCCGCTCAACCCTGCTAAAGCTAACACCGACTTTTTGTACGTTAGTAGGAATAGATCCTATTTACCCGCCACCCGCAATAAGGAGGTTTTCTAATTACGGGATCGAAATTTCTGCCTTAGATCTGAGATAGCCCTTGATTTATACTAACGGACAAAAACTTTTCAATTTATTTGGCTTGCCTAAAAACAAGTCATATCTAGGCGCACTCCTATTTGGGGATAGCTCAGAAGATTCTATGAATGTTAAACTGAATCCTTTTTTAGTATTGCGTAATTACGAGGCAGTCAAGCTTTTTTCTAGTTACCATAACTATGGGTATCCTTTTTAGCACGCACCCTAACCCTTTAATAAGAGCTTACCGGCAAACCCTACCTAAAGTGAGTATTCTAAAAATGACTTAAAAAGAATCTCTTTTTTTTTAGACTTGCAACGGATATTCCCAATTCCTTCGCCCTTCGCAATAAATAAGGGCAATTTATTAAGTATGTATTCTGAAGTAGTAAATAAAAAAAGGTTCAGTCCATTTAGCTCCCCTTTTTGATATTAGCAATTTTGTCCGTATCAGCAAAACTCTTTGAAATCTATTAATACAAAGTAGACTCTAAAAATAGAAATTCCTAAAGATTTGCAACAGTCTATTCCTTGGGTGCTTTTTAATATACTCCCTAAATTACTGTTTACAAAAAAAAGCTTGAGAAAGGGATCCTCATTTGTTTACCCGACGTCTGCTGCATCTGGTATAGCTTTATAAGAGCGGGTTTCGGAATATAGGGATAAAGACAGACTTGAATTGGATAGTCTAACCCTTCCGTTTACTGGGTGTTGCTTTCGCAATAGCATCTACTTAGCTTTCTTAATATTTACTTAACGTACATCTTTATTAGAATTCCCAGCAATTCCTAATCCAAAGCACGGGTTTAAGAGTTTCCCCTATTATACTACACTGGTGGGAGGGTCTACTTTGACAGAAATTTTTTATTCAAGTCAATTACAAAAATACATTGTAAAAGAAGTCTTGGTCTTATAATATAGACAACCCCGCTATACTACTACTTATTAATTGCATTACCTTGTTGAGGTAGACAAGGAATTTAGGAAAGGAAATAGCTCATTCCAGTATTAGAGGTTTTTTGATACCTTAAATTAAGGGGCTCCCTTAATAACTCGTCGGGTTCCTATTATAGTAAGCAAACTCTAGAAGTTAACTGCCTCTTTTTATGAATAGAGCCTTTGGTTCAAACCCAATTCTATAAAGAGGTAGGATCCCAGCTACAGTAGTAAAAAAAACCCAAACTAAATTAAGGAAAATAGTAACGTAAGGTCACTTTCTAAATACAAAATTTGATTCTAGGTACGAGTACAATTTAATTAGAAAACTATTATTATATTAGAAATAAAGCTGAGGTAGCCCTATCTGTCCAGGAACTTTTAGGGGCACCAGTTAAAGGCTCCTGTATTTATTTAGCTAACTACTAGCAGTTCGAGTCAATCTCCAGCCTATGTTTTACTTAAGTAATAAAAAGGGCCGAGAAAAAGATCGCTAGAAGGAACTAGATAAAGAGCCTTACTTATTCTTAAGATTATAAGTTCTATATAAAAAGCGATTCTCTTGAAAACCCTATCACTATCTTATAAAATAAAAAGTGCTTTAATATACTTCGAAATATCTTGTTAATCCTTTACATTGAATCCGGAGAACGAGGAATTTCAATTTACGTCATTTTTATTAGCATCCTTCTAGTTATAGTCTCGCAACTCCCAATATTTACCAACAAATCTATAATCTACCCTCTTGGAGTGCGGTTTCAGAGGTTGTTAGAATATCCAGGATAGGAACCGCGGAATTCCAATACTCCCGGGCTTGGGTATAAAAAGAAGGGGCCCATTATACTATTTACTAACTGGTACTTGGGACGTTGTTTTGTCTGAGAAAAGGGGGAGCCTTAGAGTACGAGTACCCGCATTCATATCAAAAAGGGGTATAAGATAGGCTCTCTAATTTATATCGATAGTAAAGAGTCCTTTTCTGTAAAACCTTTAGATAAGAAAAGAAGATCAAGACACTTCATGTGAACTAGAGCCTCGTTTCTTGGGTATTTATTGACACCTATAGGACTCCTTTATTCTGAAAAGTTAATTACTAACTTAATCTCGTATTAAATGCGCTTGCCATAAAGCTGTTATAAATCTAAAAAGAATTCTATAAGATATACGGCCAGTATTCCTTTTAAGTTTTTCAACCCATCATTATAACCTCTGGGAAGTCTAGGCGCCCTAGTTTCACACGGAGAATCACTTAAGTAAAGATGACTTTACATCTGATTGCTTCATCAAAGCAAGTAGTAAACACTTAAGGTATTTCAAATTTTTTCCGTTCCTACCATTCAAGTTATGTGGAGTATAGCCAAGTGGTAAGGCACCGGCTTTTGATATCGGCATGCAAAGGTTCGAGCCCTTTTACTCCAGTAGTAATCTATGATATGTCCTGTTATGGCCTCTAAGTTTATGCTTTTTTATGTCCCATTAGCTTTTCAGAGACAGCATATGCATTACAGCTTTACTTTATAAAAAAACTCTCCTTAGTTATGGTGGTTTTATAAGAAATTTTCGTGTAGCATTTCCGGGAATTTAAGGAATACTATGAAATTCAAAAGGGCTCTTACCTAGTTTATTATAATTGCGCACAAGCCTCCCCTAAAAGAAACTAACACTACGAGATCCTGGTTATAGTTTCCCAAGTTCGTTCTACGCGAAGATTCTTTGTTCCTTTATTACTAGTATAACGGGTTCCACTTTGAACTCTCATATTTGTTTAGAGTATCATAGATCCGGTATCAATTATCAATTAAAGCAATCTGGGGCCGTAATTGCCTATTATATAAAGAAATTGAGTAGTGCTCCTAGAAGATTCATTAACCAGTAACAAAGTCCTTCGGAAGGTTTATAGGGCAACCCCTTTGTTTTTAATAAATTTTATATCAAGGACTACCTTCACTTACGAATTAAATATTAAAATGGAGGAACTCGTGCATTTGCCTCTGTAAAGAAATCCGATCAGCATATCCTGTTAATAACACCTAAGTTTTCTCTAATCTATAATAAGTCTTATTCTCAGCTACGAGCAGCTAGTTAATAATTCAGAGGAGGTGTAAATTAATATAAGTAAGCGGCACTTTAATTGCTTATAGATATACCCATTCTTGGTTAGACAACTGAGTACAATACTTTATAAATAGCCTGCGGCCATTAAATTGCGGTTTATAAAGAGCACTTTAACACCAGTTTAGATCTACGCGTATAGATTTTGCTCCGTTTTGGTTTGACACTAAAGGGCCCCTTTTAAGGATCACTTTTAAAAGTCACTTTTTGCACCTACCAAAGGTATGGAATCCCAATTCTTTTAGTATCAGGGAAAACTTGGAGTTACAAAACTGCTAATAAGGGCTTTTCTTAAAGTTAACTAGGCTTTCACCATTCGGACTCGCTTTATATAAAAACCAAACCTCCTTAGAATAATTAGAATAAAACGGAGTTACCAATATTTATTCCTAATCTGGCAGCTTAACAGATAAGTAAGCTTAAGCCTCTCTAGAATAAAACTCAAAAAGAAAAACTGCGAGCTTTTCAGCTAAGAGTGAATTTTTTCTAGTTAAAGGGGTTGGATAATAAGGGAATCCCGGGTTTATTGCAAGACTTTTTCAAAGAAGTGCTCCTGTAAAAAGCAAGCAAGGATGTCGGGAGTTCTATTCGGTTTTAACTTAGTAAAGGTATGCAATTACCAGCCTTGTTTTTGAACATAGTGAACTTTTCCACCAAAACGAAATTTCTCGGGCTTTCCTGTAGGACTTAAGCAAAGTTTTTTTAGTAACAAAGGCTTTAGAGTATAGTCACAAGCCTCGCCTAATTGCAAAAGGATAAAATAAAGCTTAGATTTCGGGGAATAAAACAAACCTTTGCGGAAGCTTTGCCGGGTTTCCTTCTGGATTTCCTATGTTTAAGGTCAATTTAGATCCTCCTTTGAGTAAGCCGCAAATTTTTAGTATATCAAAAGAGAGATAAATATTAACAAAAAAGGGCCCTGTAATATAACTGCGGGACTGCCTCCATATCGTGAATTAGTATTTTTCTAAAGTGAATAAGGACACAAGATTCTTTATCCGGATTAAATTCTAAAGAATTTCCTTAAGTAGGACGCTAGAAATGCTACGCATACGACTACATTATAATTATAAAAGAGCTCCTTTTTTTGTTTTAACGTAGCAATTTCCGTTCTTTATTCCTTTCCAACTGGGTCCTCTTTTTTCAATTCAAGTTTGCCGTAAGGAATTTTCTTCAATGGATATACTGGCACAAGGGTATTTTGATCTTATTATAACCCCAAAAATTTTTTTTGACGTACACTCCACAGGAAACTTAGGAATTTCCCTGTACTATATCGTAGAGACTGCCAACTCATTTATGCAACTTTACAAATTGGCACCTCTTGGACTTAAAAAGAGACTTTAATAAGAAATCTCGGTCCTAAAGAGGACTTACCTTATACTTAATGGATTGCCCTACAAAAACCCTGGCTCAATATCCCCCGGAAATTCTCCCGCAAAAAGAAAAGAGTAGATATAAAAAGCAAATAAAACTTAAATGTACGAGAACTTTCTGTGCTAGAAAAAAGGGCTCCTTTATATAAATATTAACGTATTCCTGTGTTACCACCCCTAACTCAGTTTTAGTATTTAGTAGGGGCTTCTTTTTTGCTTTTTTGAATTGGAGCCTCTCGAATTAGCCTCGTTTTTCCTAACCTTTATGTCGGTTATTAGAGGGGCCCTGTAAATAGAGATAGAGCTTTTTTAGCGCTTAAGGGCATCTTTTATACTTGCGATAAAGATATTAATGACTAAAGCCCCCCAAAGTTTTTAGTAGTATTTAAGTATACAGGGCTTAAGCATACTCATAGAGAAGCGAAAGACTTCCTTTTTGAAGACAAAACTAATTTAAGTGTATGCCTAAACCTATCTATCGGTCAGCTCAAGCTTTTTAAAAAGACAATCCCCGTAAAATGGGAGACACCCTTTAAGGGTATCTGAAGGGTTTATCCTGTATTTAACGAGCGCTGTAAAAGGGCATAAAGTACAGTAAGGGACACCCTAATAGAATAGGACAGGCAAAAAAAAAAGAACGCTGGGTTTGCTTCAATTTGATCAAGGAATTGGGGATGATAGCAAAAAGATTGTGCGCAAGGGCTAAAATTTGATACTCACCCTAAAAGTGGGGAAGGTGTTTCCTGTTAGTTTTATAGGAGATCCTTTTATCTTTTATATAGTAGTACAAAGCAAAATTAGAACAAGATTTATTCGGCCTCATTACTAAACGGGTGCCCTAGCTAGTTACGCCGTGATGTGGGAAATAGATTAGGAGCGTGTCGCACTAGCAGTCTTTGAACTTTTTCTGTCCTCGTCTCTTTAAACTTTTAGTTACTCCGGAGTAAAGCACCGACTTTCACCTTTTTAGATAGAGCAGTGGGTATAGACCAAAAGAACCCCGTTAAAAGGGAGATAAAAAGATCTAGTTAACCAATCATGGAAAAGCCTGCTTTATCTAGTTCATATCGGGTATTAAGGGCTCTTATAAGCCCCACTTCTTATTAATATATGTATTAAAAGGGTTCGAAACCGGCTTGTAAATAAGATAAGACTTAGTACTTCAACAAGTTATAGTATAAGATTTAAAAGAAAACTTAGTCCCTCAATCCTAAATATTAATTATATTACTTTAAATTTCAATTTTTAAGTAAAAGCGCAGATCTGGATCTAGCATAAAGATTTTAATTCTAAGATAGCATGCAAGAAATTAAGGGAAACCTAAGACTTTTATGGGTTTGGCAAACCTTGTTTTAACGGAAGAGCTGCCAAATCTTTCTTTATTACTAAGCCCACGAATTTGGGTTTTAGCCAGTAAAAGGAGGTAACGCTAAATACTAAGTATAGTTTTTAAGGGCTTTAATTTGGCTCTTCAATATGGACGAGGAGTTCCAGCTTACTTTAGTGTCTTTGTTTTTAGATATTCCTTCTTTTAACAAGTTATTATCCTTTTTAGTCTTTTTAGGAGTTCTCTTTCAGCTTCACAAAACTAAAGCTGCTCCATTATAAATAGGTCTCCTAATTAATTTCCTCGATTATAACCTTTCCAAAATTTTATAACTGAGTCTAATTTAGGGTTAACCTTTTACTTAACAGCCACTAAAATTTTTTGTTTTTAAGAATAAGAAGGGTTCCCTTTTAAAAATACTTAACACTTAGCATAACCAACAAGTTTTAAGCAGAATTTATTAGGTAACACAAGGGGCAGTTTAGTTGTAATAAAAGAAGCTTAAATGTCCTTCAATAAATGCGCCGTAATTTTTTAGCTCTTCCTTAACTACAACTACTAGCTTTAAAGTGTACTTCTGAGGTTTGTTCTTAATAAGAAAAATCTCATAGGGGGGGTAAAAGTTAAAGCAAAAAAAGTTAGCGGGCTCACGATAAAGTATAAACCCATAAAGAACAAAAAGTTATAGGGATCCTTTCTTTTATGAAGCTTTTGTATTCTTAAAGAGTGGACCTTCTTCCCTTATAAAATCGGATCTTAATTAAGGGAATCTTTAGCAAAACTCTTTAAATTTCAGTTAAGGCTCCTTGCATTTATCAAGGATTTAAAACACTTTTTGCTTTTAGACTTATTTGTGCACTACCTGATTAAGTCAAAGCTCTTATCAACATAAACTAAGGAAGCAAATAGGCGGACAGCTTAAAACTCAATTTCTTTTGCTACGAGCGTGCGCTTCTATAAGGACTAATGTAAACTCTTGTTAATTATTCTTCAAGTAAAGAAACAAAGTAACTACACCAACAAAAAGCCTGAAAACTGTGGGCTCAAGTCCCCTTTTTAGGCACTTTTAAGAAGGAAAATGCTTTTGACTACTTACAGATTTTTGAAAGTTTCGCACTTTTTACATAAATTTGTTATCTTTTTCGACGAACAAAATCACTTAGATAATGTCCAAGGAAAAAGGATTTTATTTGTTTGAGAATAGGGGATACTTAGATGTCCCGACTGAGTGTATCCAAAGGAGGGTAATGCATTGTATTTGATTGTACATAGATACTTTATAACACCCATACACACGGACCTTGCTTTTCTATTTCTTATTGACTCACTTGTTTCTTAGGAGCTTGGGGCTATAGCTTTAGTCTGTATCTGTATACTTTTATTTTATTATGGTGGGCTAAAGCTCACATCTATAACCTGTCTTTATATGGGGCTTAGATTCCCCTGTAGCTATTAAAGTAGTTACCGGAATAGGAATATAGAAAATTTATTATAGTTACTGTATTTCCCTTTTATTATTATAAAGAAAATAGAAAAAAGAAAAAGATTGTATCTATAGTTATTAGTTACTTTTGTATTATGTATATAGATAATAGTTAGTAATAGAGATAGGAGTAGTCTAAGATCTCCCTTTACTTGTTATTTCTAGAGGAGGATGGAAACTTAATTCTATAGGATATGGATATGGTTTAGACCCTTGCTTCCCGATCTGGTTAACAAAGAGCTAAGTACTTCTATAAAGTCTAAAGCAAATCAATAATTATGTAGTAAAAAGGAACACTAAATAGGTCAAATGCCCAAACTTACTTGGTATATAAACAGCGGATAATTGACACTCTAGATAATTACTTAGGTCTTGTTTGATTTAATACCGAAGACTTTTTAAGAGCCTTTTGGAAGGACTCTCCCTTTATAATGTATAATATCTTATTCCCCAGTCTCCAATTTGAAAGCGTGTAGTACAAAAGGGGTTTTTTAAGAAGGAAACTAGAATTCTTAGAATACGCTATTTAGAAGCAAATCAAGGATTTCTCCTCCTCT
>JAYMTL010000174.1:0-31573 GCA_036897445.1 Pelargonium tetragonum | reverse complement strand
CAATTCGAGTTCCCTTTCTCTTTGAATTTAGAGATTCCAACACGTTAAAACAATTGCAATTCAACATCAATTCGCATCCTATTTTCTTCTATTTGTATGGATTCTTTACTTAATTAAATTAAGCAGCAGAGACCTTGACCTTGCTGATCCAGAAACTTTGAATGAAGTTAGCAGAAGTCCTTTAACTTCGTTACCTTGCCGGTAAAAGTTACCCTTATCATAGCTAATCAGTCATCTCTTACCCGTGTCATTATCTTAAACAAGAAGAATACAAAGATATAGAATATACTAAAAAGAAAGGTAAGTCATCAAGCCTTTTAGATTTAGAAAGAAGTCAAATTAGGGTTATTATAAAAGAAGTAAGTATACCGAAGAATTGCCTATTCCCTCCCACGCTCCCGTAAGAGAGACTTCTTCTATGTACTTATAAGTTTCTATCCTCTTATATGAAACGATAAAAACAAAAGACTAGAGGATTTGTCCCTTAAAAAATACGGAACAATTTTATAAAATAAAGCATCCATAACAATTCGAACTAGACTATATACGAGACTTTTTGAGTCATTAGGGAAATCCTAAGAAAGCTTAAACTTAAACTCAGGTATAAGGAAGAAAAGTCTAAACTTATTCGTCTGTTTCTAATCCGGAAAAAGAAGATAATTATAGAAAGCCTGCGTAAATGGTAAAGTCACAAGTTGGGCCTTTTTAAAGCTTTCTAAACTTAAAAAAATGACTGGATAAAGGGGTTTACTTTGACTTTTAAGGCTTGGTAATTTTTTAGGAATTTCTTAGTTTCTTATAGATTGAAATAGATTGAAAGTCCAGTTCTTTTTCACTTAGGGCCTTTTACTAGGGGTTTACCTTAAAGCTAAAATCGGATAGTGAGAAGGTTATAAGACAGTTATAGCTAATAGGTAAGTGAATCCAGAAAGCAGGTATGTTATATGTTAAGGGAAGTCATCAGCCGATAAGGAAGATTTTTTGTTAGAATTTCTCTATGTTATATCTAGATTTTCTTTACATCAACCTACGCTATCGCTAAAGTCGGTAAGAGGTAAAAGGAATCCTTTTAGGTTTTTGCCCTCCCGTGTTAATAGTTAGTAAGACAAGAGGAAGATCCCTTAAATAAAATATAGGAACACTAACCCCTTTAGTTTAGAACCCTATAAAACGCTTTCCTACTCTCATTTTAGTAAAGACATAAGTAGAGTGAAAGGGAGTTCCTCAGGTTTAGCACTTGTCACAGGAAATGGTAAAACTAAAAAGGCTAAAGATGGGACTTTTCTAAGCAATTAAGGGTAGGCTGACTCCTCAAGGCAAGAACAAGAAAAAGCGGATAAAAAACCAAGCTGGGAGTAAAATGCGCTTTTTTAGGAGAGCCTAGTCCAAATCTTTGCCATTAAGTAATTAGATATTTCTTCTTGACTTTACAGGTGTAACCCTTTACTGTATTACGAAGGAGTTTCAAGTAGAAATTCGGTGGAATTCTAGGGCTAAAGAGTTGCTTGTTCCTTTGTTTTGTTTTTCTAAGTTCCCAATTCTAGACAAGACTCTGTATAAAGAACTCAACTAAAGTCAATAGATTTTTACGGGAATCCTCGTGCTGTCAAGGTAATAAAAGAATCAAGTAAGCGGTTTGGGCTATTGCAGGTGTCGCGGAATACAAAAGTAGGTGAGACTCATATCATATAGAGATTTTATTCTTTGCTTTTTACAAGGATTTAGCTCGGGTCGGTGTGAGTTTCAATTGGACAGGATGTAATAAAAAGGAATGAAGAAATGGAAATTGCATAGACCTTCTTTAGGGGGGGCGCGACTAAGCCTCAGTATTCTGTGTCATTTTTTGGAGTAAATAAAGTTCTTAAAAACCTAAGCAAAATGAAGAAATCGAAGATAAAAATCTTAAAGATCCGGGGTGGCTAACTCGGGTTTTGGGGTAGGGCTAAAAGACACTATAAATATTATACAAATGGAGGGCTCCTGCTTTGATACTAAACTGGATAAAGGAAAAAAGGAATAGAAACTTTAGGGGTGTCCTCAAGTTTTCCTTTTTTTATGAGAAAGTCTTTATGTTTCTTGAGTCTAGACTTGCACTAAAATGAGTAACGCTCTCAAAGTTACTGTATATTATATAGAGAAAGGAAGAATTTTTCGGTAAAAACTTTTATATTCAAGAAGAGCTAAGGACTACTTGGTTTTATTTTAGGGAAACTCAGGAACAATAAAAAGGCCAAAATATCTTTCAAAGTATCGTCGCTGAAGCTCCCTTACCGAAATCCCTTAAAAATGTTTTCGGGAACTAACAAGGCTAGTATACTATATAAGAAATGAGAATATGATAGATAGGGGTTACCCTGCCTTTTTAAAGTCTTTGACACATTTAGTAAAAAACCCTAGTAATTCCTCTAAAGGCTTTAATAATTTCATAAATTTAATAAAGGGTTCCTCGTTTATAAAATCAGCTAGAGCAACGGGACTTAAAAAAAAAGTTCTTGTACAAAAGTCCAAAACCCACTTAAGGTAAGGGTCTTATTCTTAGCTACAAAAGGAGAGTCTCAGAAAAGAATGTATTAACCCTTCTCTTTTCCGAAGATTATGACTTTCTCTAAAAGGGAATAGTATATAAAAAAGAAAAGAGTTTGAGAGTTTATATTATATTAGTACCTTGTTTGAGTCACTTTTGTAATACGAGGTCTAACTAATAAGTAAAATCGAGAGTAGCACTATGCTCTGTTTAAGACTTTTTTCTTTCTGGAAGATTTTTGGTAGAAATGAAAGCCTTAGGTGTCGCAGATTCAAGTCAAAGGCACACGCTTAGGTTCAGTAATTTGTGAAGAACAAAAATCTAAAAATATTGCTAATAGATTTCGCTTTATTCCGTTCAGGCCCAGTCTTCAAGTTTTCGTCATATTTTTTTATAGCTATAACTAGAAAGGGATTCCGATCTGATATAGATAACTTAGGTTAAATGAAAATTTTTTTCTTTAGTCTAGGTCCTTCATTTTCTCAACACTTGTTTTTTTCTCTTTTAGGGTAAAAAATTCCTAATTAAAAAAGTGTAATCTTTGGATGTCATATAAGGAGCGTGGGTTAAGGACCAGATATAACATTTTAGCATGTATCCTCTGGTATTATTCCTAAGGACTCATTTCAAATTGAAAAAAGGTTAGCCGATAGTGGCAAGACAAGTTTCTATATATGGGGTGAAATTTATGAGATTTTCTAATCTATTTCACGAAAACTATATTTCATTAATTATGCGGAGTTCTTTTTATAAAAAGCTTATGGTGCCGGGGTACTTGTACTCGGTTAATCTTTGATCTAAAATAAGTGGTAGTAATGACTACTTATTCTTCATTTTTAGACTCTTTCATATGAGAAAATTTTAGCTCCCTTCCTTTTCTACAGCTTGTACCTTTGACTAGTAAATAGTTTGACTAATCCTTCTCGATTTCTAGTCTTTTTTTAACTCGGGTCAAGATCTAATTTATTCAAGAATTAGGGTCTATAACAAAGAACAAAGAAGTGCGCAGAATAAAGACAACCAGTCCTGGGCTTGGAACTTTCTTTTTCTTTTTTTAGTTCTTCTATTATCATTATCGTAGGATAATCCTTATGAATGTCCATTAAACTCGAGTTATAACAAATCTCGTATTCTCCATCTATAAAAAAGAATGTGAGTTCACCAGGATAATGTTTTTTTAGTTTTTCACAGATAAAGGAGGGCTGCTCTTTTCTGTTTTAGTATAAGCTAAGAGCTTTGTTTATTCGTCGAAAATGATCTAAAATAAGAGTCCTCTATCCTGCTAGGTGTTCTTGATCCACGCTATTCCTTTCTTTTTTGACCGTCTAGCTACAAGAACTTTCTTTACTGGGCAGCTTCCGAAAGGGGGTTCTTTTGAGGTTTAAAGTGACGGTACCAGTTGACTCCACGAATTCTAACAAGGTTGCAACGTAAATTGATACGAAAGAAAAGTGGGAGGCTTGCGCTATTATAAAGAAAGGGACTCTCTTCCTAAATTAGACTAAATTGAGTCCATATAAGTGGATTCTTTTGTCTGAGATTTTTTAACAAGGGGACCCTTTATCATTCAAATCCTAACCGAAAAAGGATCTCTCTAATAACAAATATAGAAGGGATAAGAAGACTTAGAGTTAACGTAGCGACCCACTAGCGGATATACTACCGCAAAAATTCCTTTAGGAAGACCCTGAATTAGGGCAATTCAATTGATTTACTCTCTAGAGGTGCCCCCCTTTTCTTTATTACTAAGCAGGATTCCTAGGGATTTTCCAAGGCTAACCCATAATATTGGATATTGACTCTAGTTAACTTCAATCACTTACTTGGAAGTATAGAAGCCTATTAAAAGGTTCAGTAAATAATACTAGGCTAGGGTTGACTTTCTCGCAGGTATAACAAAAAGCAGTTGGTCTTTATGAGTTTAAAGCAAAAGGGGTTGCTGCAATTATCTAAGTGTTCCTAGTGTGGAATTTCTTAAGGCTTAGATAATGGAATAAAGATGAAGTAAAAGGGTTAAAGGAAAACGAACTTATAAAGAAGGACCCCCGGCGCCCTACTTCAAATCCTAAAACCCTTACCCATAATCCAAGTCTCTGTTTAGCGCCGATCTAACTCATAAGAAAAGTAGATCCATAAAGAAGAAAGCGGAGCAAATAAAAAGAAAATAGAAGAAGAGTATGATATTGGGTGTTATAGCGTATCTAGGTATCTTCTTTTAACTACTAGAAAAGGAAACAAGGAATACAAAAAAGGCTCCAAGAGCTCTGAGGTTATAAAGATTGAGAGAAGTGGGTTAAGAAGAAGACCCAAAACAAGAAGAGTATAGCTACAGGTACAGAGACTCAGAAGAGGCTAGGTCTAGGTAATAGGCATAACAAGAAGTGGATTCAAACCCTTATAGCTAATGTACTTTGTTTGTAGCTTTGGATTTACGGTGTTCCAGGTTAAGAGGTAATGAACTGTTAAAGTCAAGCCATTTCCGGTAAGGGCAGTCGTAGCGAACTCATTATACTAGTATAGGCAGTTTTCTTACTGATCCTGATAAGTGTAATAAATAACGAAAAGCTCTAAAGGTTTAGAGGAAGTTTTGCCTCAGTTCTGGAATTAGGGATAGATAAAGGGGCCTTTTCTTAAGGGTCTAGTGGGGTATTTGAACTCTTGTATTCCCTGTATTCTGCCTAAAATCCATAAAGTAAGAATGATCAAAAGATATAAATATGTCAAAGAATTTTTTCTAGAATCTCGGTATAAAATCTAAAATAAAAAGTGTATCCCTACTCTCCATTAAGGAGATATCTTACTGCCTCTGTAACTAAGATATAAGCAATCCAAATAGGAATATTGACAAAGCTCTAGGTATAAAAACTGAAAGGGGCTTTTTAGGTAATAACTTCGGCGAAGTACAAGACTTTTTATTCCTGAAATTTCTTTGTTAAAAGGCTGGCTCTATAGCTACAAAGTGAAAGGTCTCGTATTCCTTTCTTTTATCTAGGTTTCGAGTTCCAGATTATTCCAGACTTTCTACTCTGTAAAAGGAAATCCTAAAAAAGAGGGGATCCTCTATGATTTTCCAAAAGTGTCTACGTTCTATAGAATTCCGAGCTTATTCTCTATTACTTAATGATATAATGATAGTTTCCAGTCTCACCATATAAGTGAATTGCAGCCTCGTTAAAAACTTTGAACATTCTCTTAGTCTTCGTTAGTATGGAAAGAATCTTTTGAGTTTTTAACATTTTTATACTTATTATCCGTAAGTTCAATTTGATCTAACCAATTCTTGAGTTGAGATACTAATACTAGAGGATATATAAAGGACTTTTTTTTACTAAGTATCTATTTTGTGTAACTCTCTCTAAGTGCCCTTGCTAGTTTACTTTCTGAGTAGCTTTTTTCTAATGTTCTGCTTGTCGATAGTTAGACTAATCTTGCGTAAGAATTCCTATCAATTCGACTTTCACTAGCCCTACCAAATTTTTTTGCTTCAATTGCAAGCTTTAGCTCTCTGACTGAACTCACATCTTGTGAATAGGTTGATACGAGGCTTTTGGAGTATATAATTCCTACACAAACTCAAATTCCTAGTTACATAGACAGTCAGTTCCCTTTCTAATTTCATTTAAGGTGTTAAAAAAGGATCGGTTCTATCTCAATTAGTTGTGAAACCCCTTGGAATTCTATCTACTTTAACTAGAGTTTTCATTTTTCATTCCTAAGAGTGCTTACTTTCTTTTGTTAACTTTCAGGGCCCGGAAACTGGGAATATCAGATATAGAACTTCCTAAAGAAGTCTGAAATCAGTACCTTTTCAAACAGAGCTTAATCTTAATAGAAGTTGAATCTTGTAAATTTAGAAACCCTAAAATTCTCTTTACCCTAAAGGGGGAGGGAATCAACCAAAAACTATAAATTTCTTAATTTCAGGGAACCCCTTTCCTTTTATTGCAACCTGCAAGAATGATGGGGAAGGAACAGCCAGCCCTTTTGTAAGGGAACCCCCGTGCTATTTATACCAAATTATAGGAGTTAGACGACTAAGATTCTCAATTGGATAGAGGAACTGAAAGAAGATTCAGACATGGAAGCTAGAACAAGGCGAGAAAGTTTCCTATAACGAATCGTGGGGGATTCATCCCTATTTTATAGACTTCTTCCTAACTTTTATAAAACGACGTAAGGAGTACTTTGAGCTTCTAGTTAGCACGCACATTGTCTACATGCTCTTATCCCAAACTTGTGAAATATCTTTTTTCAGGGAATGCAAAACTAAGACGGAAACCCTTCCTAGTATAGCTTTTTACGAGAAACTGAACTTCCTTAGAGGACTCCTTAACCTAAGCAGATACAGAAGATCTCTTTTATCCCATCAGCATGAGAAACTAAAATCTTTTTTTAGTATACTATCCTTGGACAGAGCCCACGTCTCCTTTTCCTTTGTTTCAGAAAGAAAGAAGACTATGAAGCTTTCTTTATTCTTTATGTTATGAGTCCAAATCCAAAGAAGATCCGTGTCACGATTTACTCCCCCTTTTCGAAGTGAAGACTTTCCTTCATTTTGGATATCCTAGAATGGGCTAGCCAGGTTACTTCTGTTAAATCCGGCATTTCATTCAATTGACACTTAGTTTGAAAAAGGATCCTGCTTGTGCTCTTGATTTTTAGGAGCGGTAAGTTACTATAGATCAATCTTAAATTCAAAGAGAATCGGGAATTGAGTAGATATAAGATCACTGTACGTAAAAAGCAGAGAATGATTAAATTCTGTTGGTCAAGATTAAAAAAACTAAGAAGAATATTATAGCCAAAAAATTCGGGGCTTGTTTCTAAAAGCCTGGGTTTCGCTTTATTTGTACCTTTCATTCTAACCAAAGTAAATGTAGATAATAAACCTTTCAATTTCATAAAAGTTTCCCCTAATTCTGCAAAATTTATCTTATAGGAACTTACGAGTCCTGTACGAGAAAGACTTCTTTCAAATGGAATACATAAAAATCATATTATGACTCACGAGAGTTATCTCCTTTGTGAAGATATCGTAGCTAACGCAATTACTCAATTTCTTTTTGCATGAATCTGTTTGTCTATTCAAAGTCAAACCTTCCTGATAGTTTAACTGGAGTTTGATATTTTGAATAAACCTAGGAATTTCTTACACTTTAAGGTATCTGCTCGGAAATGGAAACTCCATGCATGGTGAGCAGAAATCGCTCACTCAAGTACGAATTTCAAAAAGGTCTTTGGCTCACCCCAAGTCCATTCTGTTTTTGGAATTCTGTAATGTCTCATCTCCAAAAGGAGAGTCTCAAGCAGATGGTTTCCTTTTTTTCTGGAATCATTACCCTGTTTCTAGAACGTCTTAGTACAGGGTATTCCCGAAACAGAAGAAGACGGGATGGCAACCGCTTCCCATGTAGAAGGTGAGTCATTTCTTATAAGTCAAGATTGAGTTGAATTCTAAAAAGTCTTTGTACATCAAGTAGTAAATAGAGCCTTCCAAAGTGTTTGACACGTTCTTAATTTAATAAGCGTGAGTCCAAGATAGATTCTCAAGATTAGTAGTGATAGCTAAAAGAGGCTTACATGTAGATTAGTACAGGAATAGGAAACCCAGACAGAAAAGGTTTTCAAATCAAATGTAGAAGGACTCAATTCAGATATTAGTCTTAGTCCATATATCCGGGTCTAGTGGATACACCTTATTTATAAGGGTTCTATCTGTAAAGTATGCAATCGGGATAGTAACAATATCTTTCTTTCTCTTGCTTTTGTTCAAAAATGAAATTAGTAGAAGGTAATAAAACTGCTCTTTCACCTTACTCTAACCAGAAAGTCTAAATCCAAGACATTTAATAGAATTTTTATAGATATTAAGAGTTATATATATTCTTCCTAAACAACTTTTTTTTACCAATTTCTTCTTATAGGGAGGCCAAAAAGTTTTTATACGCCGTATAGAAAGATAAAGACTAAAATAGGGTTAACTGGACGCAATGAGTTTGTTAATTTCTTTTACAAAAGCAAAAGGACAAAAAGTTGGGTTTTATCGCTAAGGAATTCAGACTTGTTAAATTCTTTCTTAAAAAAGGACTGAACCCTTTACCTTTCAAAGTAGGTTGGGGTAAAGATTTAGATTCAGTAAACTTGAATTCCACAGCAGGCACTTTCTGGATCCGAAAGAAAATTCCTAGTCAATCCCGAAGGCTATATATAATCTGTAAAAAAAGGCTATTATAGTAGAGTTTTAAAGATAGACCTTGAAAAGCTAATGGAGAAGTAAAAAACGAGACCTTATAATTAATACGAGCTTAACCTTTGCCCTAAAAGCAAAGTTCTTCTTAAGCGCGTTTCTGAAAGGGTTCCCATTCTGTTAAAAAGATCAAAGCTTGCATATTATATAAGGAAAACCTATCGGCTAAAACTTCCTCTCCATTTCTTTTTATTTACAATAAGATAAAAAAGAAAAAAGACTCAGGATAGGTCGCTTTTACCCCTTGGGAACCCTTTCTAAGCTAAAAATTCTTTTGGATTTGTGCAAGAATAACTTACCTGCAAAAGGGCTACCCTTTCAAATGACAATGAAAAGCGGAGTAGGGAATTACTGAAAATAGATAACTTCAGCTAAGTGGCTAAGTGTTAGAGTCAGTACTTATTTATCTTCTTTCTGCTTTCAGGAAGATTTGATAATAGAAAATCAATAAAAGGAGACAAGATACCAAGTTTCCCTGTATAGGGAGTATCCCGCTTCGAAGAACCTAGTTTAAGTTCAACCTATTCGTCTTAGTAATTTCTTGTACTGGATAAACTCTTTTTTAATAGAAGCTTTTGCTCGTAAATTGACTATGACACAAAGCATACGAGCCCCTTTTTAGTTGAGGAAACTAAACTGACAGGCTTGTACTCTTAGAAGAAGGCCCTCTTTTAGCCTACGGTAGGTTTGAACCCCTTTTATATTCGTACAGATGCCCAATGGAAGTTCCCGAGATCAAAATGTCTTAATAACTCAAATTATACTAACTCAACCGTTCCATTAAACGCGGAAAGCTTTCATTCACACTTCGTAATTAAAAAGTGCTTCACTCTCGAGTTCTTTATATTAGATATACAGGTTTTGTATATGATATTAAGAACTTGAGACTGATTTTTTGTCCCTGGGCACTTTTGGAGAGACTCTAAAGGCTTTAAGCGATATTCAGAGATTGACTTAGATTCTAGTTTTTACTATAAAGAAAGGGGGATGCCTCCCACAGAGATACGGGGCTTTTTTATGTGAAATGAAAAAGACAGGACTTCTTTTTTCTTACTCGAAATCTTACATAGTTCATACATAAGCGCTTAAAAAACTTTACTAATTCTATTACCTTGCTTTATCTACTGGATAACACACTGAAAGGGAAAGATTTAACCGGATAAGAAAGGGGACTTTTCTATAAGAAGTGGATTTGCTAACTTTAATTAAAATGAAACGGGTTTTGAATCCTAAATCAATTTGAAGGGAAGCTTTCTAAATAAATTGCTTTGTCACTTACGGCAGATTATGAATGATAGACTCAGCATGGAAGTACTTCAATCTTGTAAACTTATCGAGACTAAAAAGGGAAAGAGGCATACAAAGAACGAGTAATAGCAGAATATGGTACCATTCCGTCTCTATGGAGGTAGCAAAAAGAACCAGAGGTAATAAAGTAGGTAAAGTTGTTAGATTCTTCAAGCTGTTCCTAAGATTACTAGCCCCTATTCCAAGAGCTAAAGAAGAGTGTATTCCACACAGGATTGTCAAGACGAGACTCCCTAGAACAATATTGAAGCAATCCATTAAAACTAGATCAAATTGGTACATCAGTTGTAGTATTGGGAAAGTAAAGAAAACACAAAAAATTTGCCAGTGCCCCGCAAGTTGTATGAGTAAATTGGTAGACAAAACGAGCTTAAAGAATAAAGTTCTAGTGTACCGTTTTCTTTTTCATTTTTAAGGAAGTCCGTGGAAAGAAAGGAGAACATAAGGGAGGTCCAAACGAAACCTAAGTGAAAATAGCATAGAAAAGTTCAAATCCAAGTATTAGTGGTATTATAACGAGATATGATAGGAACAAGGAAAAGCTCGTGATTGGTGTGGAGGCTAGACTTTGTTTATAATAGATTTGAAGAAGGTCTCATTTTTGAGCGTGTACATCCGAAATTCTTTAATAAGCAAGCTATAAAAATATGGGTCTCATATAAAAAAGAAGGTTGAAACCAAACTTTACAGCACTGAATGAATGCTACAGCGCAGAGATCCATATTCTATATCAAGTACAAAAACGAGTTACTCAAAATTTCAACATTAGATTCAAGTATGCTTCTCCTATACTTGGAAACCCCGGAATAAATAGAAGTCTTGTGTATCCTCTCCACTTATACGGGAAATACTTAGTATGCGATTTGGGTTCTATCTTCCTTTTATTAAATTAAGAAAAAGGGTGCTGAAAGCTAAGAATTTCCTTCATTTGAATTACAAGGCTTTTACGAACTTGACTTGAAGGGTAATACAATTTTTTCATTTCTTATAGTATATTTATGGTTGCGGGTCCTGTTAATACAGTACAGCCCGAAATGCTTAAATAGCTTCCCTTGCTAACATCTTTTTGGTGTTGTAAAACTTTAAGAAAGACTTCTTAAGTGGTGTCATACTCCGAAGCTTCTATTGAGGGAATTCCCCAAAGTTTAAGGGCCTCTTAAAGAAAGTGGGTAGTAGGGAAGTTTTTCTAGTTAGTAAGAAATTCTCTATGAATATCTTTTTTAAATTAGATAGGTCCTTTTTCTTTATTTCAGGCTAGTAGCTATATCCCCTTTTATACTTTAGCAGCAAAAATGATCCTCATTGCAATACAATAGGAAGCCTTCTATTAAATTTTTTTCCTTGACAGTACAGGTATAGCATTGGTAGCTGTAGCCTACCTACAACTCTTAATCAGAATGCAATTTCAATTTTCAGTATCTTAGTTTGGGCAGAACTTGACCCGATAAGTCTCTAATTAAAGAATGAAATTTAATTAAAAATATGTAAAATTCCACCTAGTTAGATTGGGGCCTCAAATGAAATAATACACGGGTTCGAATGCCCACAAAGAATACCTTAACAAAAAAAGTTCGTTTTGAATAAGTGCTTTCTAAAAAAAATTTTGTAGGAGCTTCGCTAACTTTTACATAATAACAAGGAAATGCCCTGTTCTTTATATATACCTTTACTTTACAGGATGTTCCTTTTTTAGTGTCTAGTCCTTAAGCCTTTCTTAGATATTTGCGGATTTTATTAGATTAGTAAGTAGATTCTATATATTTGGATAGTCGAATCAGGATGGAGTTTTCAGTTTGACTCTAATTAGGATCTTGACATGCGGTTGTTCCCGGTGCTTCTTAGTCCTAGAAAGAATCTGAGAATATCTTTTTAGTCACGAGCGGCCCTTCTAAGTGTTAGGGATTGAGCTTTAAAGCCCACGTAAAAACAAAAAGGTTAACAAATCGGGAATAATCCACGTAAATTACTAGACCGGGCTAAACGTAAGCGGATATAATAGAAAGATGTAACAAGGTTCCAGTCGCAAGGATAAGATTTTAGGTCCTACAGAGAGTTTTCAAAGAGCCCTATCAAGTGTGGTATAAGTGTTAACTCTCTTTATAGTTATAAATAAAAGCTATATTTTCTGGAGAAACCCCCTTACTTTTTTAGAGTCTTTTCTCTAATCTTTAAGCCCTGGACAACCTTAAAAACTCAAGCCAAACAGCAAGGCTCTTTTTTGTGAGGCGCTCTATACTTTTTTAGGGTTGTTTCGGTTTTATATTAATTACGTAATTCGGAAAACAAGAAAGTAAATGAAAATGACTTATATAAATATTCCCATACCTTGTAAATACAAGAAATTAGGGAGTGAAATCGCACGTTAAGAGTTTTAGTCGACTTTAATTAAGTTTAATCAAACCGGTCAGTCTTTTTGAGAGAAAAGCCCTAGGTTCAAATCCCGTAATAGTGAAAAATCGAAAATAAAAGCTTACGTACAAAAAAAAAGTTTATAGAAGTTCCAATTGTTTTTTTTTCAATATAGTACTGCCCAAAAAAGAAATTGTCGTCTAGTTAAAAATCTTTTGAGAGTTTATTCACATAGCTTTTCCTTCTTTTTTATTAAGCACTCGGAAGTTCTATGCCTGAGATCAAGTCTCTTTTAAAGTTCTTCGGGTTACAAAAATAGACTATTACAGCGTAACGGACCCCTATTAGCCACTCAGAGGAGAAGATTACGCCCGGTTGTCCAATACATACAGTCAGTATTCTATTCTATAATTTTTCTCTATCCTCCACACGAATATAATAGTTCAGGATCACAGAATTAGAATTAAGGATACGTAAATAAATCCTTGTTCTAACAACGAAAGGAATGGGAGCCTTATTCTTTGAATTTGTTCTGTTTCATCAATCCTGCCATAAAGAGTAAACGTAGAGAGCGCATAATCTGCTTAGCCAACAGGCTCAGTCTAAGTATTGAAAAAAAAAGTTCATAATGTTAAGGAATCCCTTTAGAAGCCCAGCCCCAGATACTAACGCGTACGTGCCCCGCGTAACCCGTGTTTATAGAATTTCACAAATTAAGGGAATTAGCCTAGGAACTAAGCATACTGCCCTACCGTGGATTTTTAACTACTCAAAGAGCATTCCGCTATATTCTCAATCAACATCAACAAGTTTGATTTTCTATACTATTTGCTTCTTACTTACCAAGTAAAGTTCACTTTTTTAATATTTAATAGAAAGTCTTCCCTCAAGGTCGTTGATCTGAATTGACTTTTGTACTGGTTATGCCAATGATATAAGAGTTTTATAGCTACGCTATTTATGATACTAAAAGAACCCCGACAGGTCAGGACATCTTAATTATAGGGCTCACTAAATAAGCTTTTTGCTAGAAATTAGACCTCTAATTAGATCTGTAAAATAGTCAAATTCTTAGTATTTACCACGAGTGACCAGAAACACAGGAGCTCTTTCCCCAAAATAAAGAATACCGGAATATAGCCTAAAAGACAGTCCTGTACTAGACAACAAATTGATTTATTAACAAAGCGCAAAAGGTAAAGCACGGGAATCTACAACCCCTTTCTATATTTAACTAAACTAAAGTCTAATTTGTGGTTAGCTCTTTCTAGGAGGATGCTCACTAGATTAGCTACGTAAGCGGGAATTTTTAGAAACTCTTGAGCCCTTAGATAACTATAATTTTTATATGCATGTTGGCGAACTTACTTCTACGAGACTCCTGTGCAGTAAACCCTTAACAAGTAAACAGGTTAGTAAGAGTAAGGTATATTGTTAATCTAGCTGACTAAAAAGGATATCTAATATTTAGCTCACAGCTCTGACTTGAGACTAAAAAAAAGTGAATACTAAAAAGGGACGGCCCCTTGATTTTGGTTATCAATTAATTGTAAAAAATGAAGAAAGACAGAAACTCCGGATACTTTATAATGGAAAAAGGATAAACCAAAATCAAAGCTCATACTTTTTATATAGATAAAGTTGTCACGTAATTACAGAGAAAGCTCTTCAGCTCCCTTATATTACTCAGTAAAAACGACAAGGGTTTTAGAGATTTTATTACAACGCAGCTGGTATAGCAAAGTCAATTCAATACAAGAAACCTTAAAAAGCAGATTTATAAAGATTATGTCTCCAAACAGCTTGTTAGATATATTCCTTCAAAAAGTACTGTTGACGAAAGAAGTCTTGAATAAGTCGATTCTCTACTAAAAAGTGAAAATTGTATGCAAACCAAGGGCACCCTTTTTAGAGAATCCTTGTGTGTGTGTACTTGATCCTCAGGAGCTAGCCTAGACTTGAATACGCCGTATTTAACCCTTGTAAGGGAAGTGCCGCTTGGGACTAAAATAAAAGGCTACGTCTTTAATAAAAGAAGTGAATAGGGACTGACTCTTTTGATAGGATTCCTTTAATAGTTCCCGTCTTCATTAAAAAAAATCTACACCTCTGAGCAATTTGTCAAAGCAAAAAGGACCCGCAAGGAGTTTTTGTCTTTACATACTCATGAATAACTTTTAGATTAATGTGGAATTCCTCCTAAGTCAAACAATTTATTGACAACGTTATGAAGAAACAAAAACTTTTGAGTAGAAATTTTAATACAAGAATCTTTCTTTGTCACGGAAACCCTGGGGCACTCCACTTGAGTAAGAAAATACAAGCTTAGGGGCATCCCTATGAAGAGCCCCTACCTTGCAACTCTCCCGTATTTAACTGCCTTTTTAGTTATTTACTAATTTACTATAGGTGTAAATAATTCTTATTATTACACTTTGGATTGAGGGATTTATTGATGTAACCTTACTGCATTTTGTCACAAGACCTAGAAATCCAAGAAGTTGCAGCTTCTAAGTCAAGTTCTTTTTTATCTTCTGTAGTTACTGTCTTCTAGTCTATACTGCGCGACTTGAACTCAGTCTTCCTGTTCTTTTGCACAGTATAGTCTTACTCTATATGATAGAAGTTGAACTCGTGGATTTTATGGCAGCTAAGGAAGAGGCAGGTTCTTACCAAAGGAGATTTCTTCGGTTTACGCTTGAGTATTTGGAGACGTAGGAGAAGTTGTCTGCTTGCGTTTTTTTCTATCTAGTTTAAGTAGATTTTATTGGTCAAGCTATTTGACTCACAGGGTATCCGGAACTTTCACAGGTGATTTCAAGTCTTTCCCCTAAGCGGAACAAAGATTCTAACAAAATAGGTAAACAAATGAACAAAAGTCAAGGGGGTAGGAGATAGGATTAGCAATAGAAGCTGTATAGGAAGATTCTCAAGTAAGGGATTAAAAAGAACAAATTAGAAAGGGCTTTGAAATAGGTCAGATAGGTGGTGATACAGAGTCTAAAAGTAGGGGAGTCAATAAGAGAAATCGAGAGTAAGAAACAGGTTTAGCAGTTAAGAAGATAAAGGTAAAGTGGGAGCTTTAAAGATTTTCATAATTTACTCGGATTTAATGCAAGAAAGGATAGAGTTTCCCTTTAGTTAGGAGAGTCTAGTGGAAAGGCTTTCTTAATAAGAAAGTCAATATGGAGATTTCCCAGGCTTACAATTGCTCCGGGATTCTATTAGTTTTGTTTTCCTTATGGGTCTTAGGCGTGTTAATAATAGGAAATCGGGGTCTTTCTTAAGATAAAGATTTCAGGAATCCAGGGCCTAGGTTCTAGTAAAGGTCTGGTTGCAACTAAAGTCAAAAGAATAGGTAATGTAATTAAGAAGTAGGTTATTCAAAGTCTGAAAGGGAAAGGTAGATCGGTTTTCTAGTATGAAAATGTCAAAAAGTGCAAGGTTTTGCTGCTATACAAAACGGAATTTTCTTTTTGTTTATTTGCAATACCTTGGAAAATGCCCTTTGTAAGCTTTTGTTGTATATCAAACGTCACTTTTCTTCAAAAGTGGGTGTAATTCGGAGGCTCTTAGTAAGGCAATGCTTCATTTTTGGGTGTTCAAATTTCACCTACGACAAAAAGTAAGAAACCGGTTTTAGCTAACAAACTGGAACTCTTTTTAGAAAAAGCCTACTCGCTATATACGCAAAACCTATCAAATTGTATACATGGATCTCGGAAAGCTTGAAAAGGGTCTCTTTGTTTGCTATTGTCTTATTCTTCTTGTCTTTCTCTTCTTATTCATTTTCTTTCTCTTGTCTTCTTGTATTCTTTCTTGTTCTTGAAGGAAGCCCTCTAATCTAATATAGTACGCGCGCGCGAGGATGAGAGTGAGAGGCTGACCTTGTTAGTTTGCCTCTCCTTATTTGTTTGTTTGAATTTCCCTTTTCTTTGCGTACCTTTTATCCTATGTACACAGAAAGAACTTCGCACCTTCTATGACTCACAACAAGAATCGATCTACTGACTATACAGGTAATGCAATTACTGTCAGATTCCTGTTCTTTGGTTCGAAAAGATTCTGACTGAGTGAAAGCATCTGATCGCGCAGAATGAATGGCATCTAGATTAGGACTTGGGCAATCCTATTCTCTAGATCTAGTTCATTCTTCTTTTTCTCTTGCACTTGATGCTAGGAATTTCTGGGATGCGATGATAGGAATTGGGCACTCTTACTCCTCTCAGAACCGTTTAGCAGCTTTCTCTCTTGAATGGGTAGGACTTCACTCCTATTCAGCATCCAGCTTCCTATGATTCTATCTCTTCTTTGAGTCTCAGGGCTTCGCACCTTCCCTACTGATAAACACATAACACACTGAAGAGGATCTCCTAAACCTAGAGCAAGCTACCTATCTATATCTATTAGCAACCTCGTACACTACGCTTCCCTTCCTAGTTGCGTATTCCACTCCCTTAGCAGCAGCTATCTCTATCCGTTGGGTGAGGTGGTCTTCCTATTGCTCTTGCGCTGTCTCCCGTTAATGCCTTTCCTAATCAGTGTGACTCCGGTGGGTATAGCTAAGACTCAGACTCTTGCCGTTCCTGCTTCTCTTTATTCAAGCTGATACAAGGATACAGAATCTAACTGAAACTCAAAGAACAAAAGTCAACCGAGTGAAGGAAAGAAAAAGATCAAACAAGTAAGATACAGAATAAGGTGCGGAGCAAGCAACAAGAATTTAGTGAAGTCCGCTGCTGTTTCCCCTCTCAATTCACTAATCTAACTATATACCACATACAATATCAAACTAAGACACTAAGACGCAAGTATACTAAGAACCCCCTCTTCCCTATTAGGTATAGCTGAGTGAATTACATTACCTAATCAAGCTCCAAGTAGTACAATACAAGTAGAGCTCGAGCAAAGAGTACAATGAAGAAGCAGGAACAGTGAAGTCTGTTAGACCCGCTAGCTCAGAATTCACTAAGCCTGTTAGGTCGGTTAGGCAAGAAGACAAAGAAAGCAAAGAATACAAATTGAAAGAAAACTAAGTCAACGAAAGAAGATGGGTATAGCAACAAGTAGTAAGGTATCGCAGATAAGGTAATGTAATTAAGAAGGGGGTGTCAGTCAGTTAGCTCAGAATCAGTTCAGTCAAGTAAACCAGCAGTAGAAGTCTCAGTTGTAGGTGTATACGCAAGAAAAGGTAACTCAGTTTCGAAGTTGATGGGTTATAAGGTTTTCCAATAGATAAGTCTAAGAAAAGGTTTTTTTTGTCTTATGAGGTTTGAACCCTGGATTTTCTATAATATACATTACCTAAGCTTTTCAAAAGTTAGGAAGTCCCTTTTGTAGTCTTATAGTATAAAAAGAAAAGCTTCTAAAAAGCAAGAAAAGTGTAAAGCCTGACTTATACAAGTACGAGGAAGACTATCAGGATTCTTTTTCTCTTAGTTGATTTCGTATGTCTGAGTCTCTGCTTAGTGAAAATAGCCCTAGATCTCAGTCTAAGGTAAAGGATTCACAATTGACCAAGGAACTCCTTAAAAAGTGAGACAGCAAAGTCATGCAATTCAAAAGAAAGGTAATGAAATTCAAAGCTGGATTCTAAACGGGTCAAATAGGAAAGTATCGAAACTGAGGTAATGTATATTATAGATAGAGGTTTTGGCAAGATCTGATTTGATCCGTGTATTCCGTCTTATTATCTCGCAGGGACTTCTTTATAGACTATGGCTTGACTAGACAAGGAATGTAGAACATAGTCATTCAGAGGCCTAAGAGTTTCTTGTCTTTTAGTAAAGAAGTCTAAATTGAAAAGAAAATGCGGAGATAGTTTCCCAGGACGGACCTCAGAGTGTTATTGGAACCAGAGTGACTAGATTTGAGTTCTTAAAAAAGTGGGTGGTGAGGGGTAGGTAAGACGCATAAGAAACGAGAACTCTTAAAAGGGCTTTCTATTTGTTATGCTAGTGCCTGCTAGAATAGGATTTCCGCTTTCAATTATAGGATAGTTTTCTCGTATTCCTGGTTATTCTATTGTCTCAATTAGCACTTTATTAATTATAATGAATTATTGAATGAAGTAGGTTCCCTTTTTGATGAAAGGGGCTTTAGTACTACAAATTTGAGTCTTATAAATATTCGGTAAATAGAACCAGGAAGATTTTAGAGAGTCTCTGATGAGTCCTCGAATTGAGTTAAAGGAAGTAGAGGTAAGGAATAGCCCTCCAAAAAAAGACTTTAGTACTGGTCTTAGTTGGATATTTCAAGTCTTTTATTAAAAATGAAAAAGGGGCTTCCTACGCAAGTAAATGCTAATAATATAAAGGGAATCCCCTCTAATTAGTAAAAGTCAGAGGAATTCGTTGAGTCCTTTTTTTTCAGGGTTAGAAAGGAAAGTTAATAAAAAAAAAGGTAGACCCTAACTAGAGAATGAAGCTGAAGTAAAGCTAAAAGGGATCCTTATTTTAGAAAAACGCCCTTGCAGTATGGTAATTTCATACAAGTTCTTTAGGGGAGTTTCCGTATGATCTTTAGGAGGCGCCTTGTAGTCAGTATCCGTAATTGTCCATAAAAGAAGATTCGTTTTAGTAAGTTAAAATAGATTTGAGGCGAAGGGGTTTCCCTACATTTGATAGGTTTTACGCCCTTTTTATTTTCTTTATTTGACAAGGAAAGGAACAAATCCAGACAAGTATGAATTCTAATATTCTAATAAAGAGGGAGAGGCTCCTTTTTCTTCAAATCTGAATATATATATTCTTTATATAAGGGTAAGTTTCCGTAGACTGCTTCAACTGAAACTGAATAAATATAGGAAAGCGCTCGTTGGCTTGGTATTAATAAGGGAGGGCTCCTCATTCTTTTGTTAAGTTCAATATGAATCCCAAGTCACTTTTTACGGGAAATAGCTAGCCAGTCATTTTTTTGTATAGTTTTAAGGAAGTTAACATAAAAGGAATTTCAAAGTTTTTGTTTCAAGATATCCTATTAAAGGATTCAAGCTCTGAGCTTTTATAATGAGATAATGGGTGGAATTTTCATTTATAAAGGATTTTATATGTTATAACAGAGTTTTCCTTGGGTTTATAGAATAGAAGCGGATACCTGCAATCAATTCGGGGGTATTCCTACAAAAAGATAATACTAAAAGAAGAATCTCTCCCGCTAGCTAGGGTGTCTAATTCTAAAGAAATTCTAGTGGTTTCAGTAAGCTCTTTTGGTATTTTTGTGCCTTTTTAGAAAGATTTAGGAGCAATCCGAAGGGTAAACACTTCTAAAATAGGTATAGACGGACTTTTTGGTGGGCACTTTATAGGGTTCTACTTTCAATTCTAGTTACAGTAAGTCTAGGAAAGAACTTGGTAATAAGGGTGTAGATAGAGTTCTTTCCGGAGTTATAGAAACTTAAATAAGTACGGACTCCCTGCGTATTCAATAAAAAAGTTGAGCATAAAGAATCAAGAAACTGGATTCTGATAATACTAAATGAAATTGACCCTTTGGGTGGTACAAAGGAATTCCTTAGGTTTTACGAGATATAAGGGTCAAGCTAGAATCGGGAATCCCTACTTTCAGAATTCAAAGAAAATAGTAAGTTAAGCACCAAAAAAGCTACCTCGCCCGGCAGTATTAGCCCTTTGTGAAAGTGAATAAGATGTTTGTCCAACGGGATACAGGCACAATATCCTACTCGATCGATTCATATCTGTCTTGATACTGAAGATACATCCCAGCGCCCGCTTTGAGAATAACAAAAAAAAGGGAACCTTTCGACACAAGGTTAACTAGGGTTCAGGAAGAGTGAAAAGTAAGACTTCCTTTGTGAGGTAACTCCTAAAAAAAAGGAAGTTAGCTAAACAAAGTGAAGGAGGAGTTTAAATCCTACGCTACGGATAACCCCCTTATAGTAAAAAAATTTCATATCTCTGAAAAATTTCTAGGTAATAGAAATGAGAATAGGTCTAAATAAAGCAGTTTTCAGTACAGTATACTGGTCTACTAAAACAGACCAGGAAATTCTTACTTTTATCTGACATTCAAGACTTTTGTTAACAAGAATAGCTAAATAAAGATTTTAGAACGAGTTTTTATAGTAGCAAAAATTTCTAGTATTCATTTCTTGTATTATATACCCTTAATTCCAGGTCTAAGCTTCTTCAGAAGGGTTCAAGGTTATATAACCAGTATAAGGAGGAATCCCAGAATATCTAAAACGGGTAGGCCCGCTACAGCAAGAAAAGGCTATTTGAATCTTACCAAACTTGAAAAAGACGACAAACTTCTTCAATATTTTTATCTTCCTTTAGATTAGATTATATATAGTCTAGTCTGCAAGAAACTAAATTACAGACCAAGTTTAGCAGAAATCTGGCAGGCTCATTTATATAAGCTAAGAGTATACTTTTAAATCGCAAAGGGCAAGACATTTCTTTTTACTGAATTCAATAGGAACCCTTATTAAAAAGTACTCTAAGGGGTCCCCGAGATTCTCTACCTACTTTGGAAATATATCCAAGCAAGTCTCGGATGGAGACATTCAAATTTCTATTTCTTAATAAGTCAAAGAGATTTTATAAAAAGGTATAGTTGTTGGCGGGAGCTATAACCTATCAGAAGTAAAAGCTAAAAAAGAATGAGATCTAGAGCCTTTCCCAGTTTACTTAGTGTCAAGGCCCCGGCAAATACCAAAATAAAGGAGAAGTAACAACTAACATTGGTTGGCAAATCTAAATACATAAGATAAAGAAGCCTCTTTCTTTCCCTTATCTCTAAAAAAAAGGAAGGCCCATACCTTTCAACTTATTAGAACAGACGGCTAGTGAAAGCTATTCTTTTTTGTGTTGCGGAGCTCCCTAGGGTTTTATTAAGAAGAACTTAGAAGGTATAAAGGATACAAAAGGGAGTTATAAAAAAAATTTGATAAAACTCTTTTAGAAGAGAAACTCCTTTCTATTCTTTTTGTCCTTTACTTATGGGTCTTCAGTATGGCGGAATTACTTATAGTACAAAACCATAGATCGATCTCGCCCTAACCCAGCAACCCTTGTGAATATTATGATATTAAAAGATTTAGTTAAAACTACGAGCACTCCGACGAGTCTTTAATTGGTACAAGGAGTAGTAGAACAAGTAGCATTCCGTTTTGAAAAGAAATTGTGTCGTATGGGTATTCTTTAGAATTAACTGACTGGATTGGGTATTGTAGTTTAAGAAAAAGCATTTAAAAAGAACTTACCCTATATAAAATTATAAGACTCGAGTAATTCGTCTAAGGACTCCTGTAATTCTGCGGTTTCATACAAGGGTAGACGAATTTACGATATCGTATAACTTTGGATTTGAAGAGTTCCCAGAAATATAGATATACTTTTTATAAGCCTCGGGAAATTTTTATAATATAAAAACCCTATGTGGGAATGTACACAGCAGGAGGGGTTATCGCTCTAAACTGCCAACAAGTTAAGGACGCAAGGGGTTAATACTAGGCTTAAGAAATTGGCAAGGTCCATCTAACAAGATAAGAAAAATTTAAGATCCCTTAAACCCCTTTTTAGTTATTATATTGTTGGCTTAGGAAAGTCTGACTCTAGAATCTTCTATTCCTATTCTTAGTTTTTTTACGTGTAATAAGCATAGTGATAGGTATATAAAAAGAAATATAGCGATAAGAGTCCTTTTATAGTTGTATTAATAATAAGGGAGATCTCTCCTGTTCTCTGTAGTTACTAAGGAGGACAGAACCCTGGAGAGTCCAGAGAGATTTACTGTTCCCAACTGCAGCGTAACGAGGGGAGGGAAAGGCGGTATAGTAGTAGGTTTTGTTAGTACAAGGTACCCTATATACTCAACTGCTTATTGACTTACTTCTCCATCTGTGTTTCTATCTCATTCAGAGCTAGACTCTTATTCTGTACCATAACTTGTCTCTTGATACCTAGACCTGAATTCTGTCTCCTATGCCTACTAACTAGACCCACTCTCTTAGTTGTCTTATTCAGGATTATCTTGATAGTTTTGCCCTTAACCTTCCATTTGTAATTGTAACAAGCTTACCTTCATTTAATAGTTATTTAGGAGGCACCAATTCTAGGCTATTTGGGGACCCTTACAGCTAAAAGACAAGAATCTTTCCAAAAGAAAATCAGGAACCCGGTAACTTTGCCGGCCTATAAGAGTCTAAAGTTACTTATACAACCAAACTACTAAGGAGCTTTCTAATTCTATATCATATACCTGATCAATCTTTGACTGACTCGATAAGGGATAATAGAAAACCGTGCTCCACTTACTTACCTATAAAAAAGCCTACCTAGTACTTAAAACCCCAATTTTAAAGAGTTGCCTCTTAAAGCTGCTCCTTAAGTTACAACCCAGTCATTCTTCTCAAAATTGTTAGCTTCTCGAAAAAGGAACTCCAGTTCCAAGAATAACGATACAATCTCAAAGTAGAAGTCTTTTTGTATCCTGTGTTATAGGAAACTCTAACTTTGAAACTACTGCACTTTGTAACCACCTCCTTTCTTGTTGTAGAAATTTAGCAAGGGGGGTATTCCTTAGTTAATTGAAATAAATAAGTACCGGTTATACTACATTAGAGTTAGTTACAGGTTTACCAAAAACCTTTGAAAAGAGCCAAGCACTTTTTTATTTCCTGACAAATAAGTAAGATAGACCTAATTCTTTTCTTTTGCTATTCTAGTCAGATTGTAGAAGTTTATCACTAAGCGTTCTTTTTTATATAAGTAAGTAAAAGCACCAAACTGCAAGTTTAGATTTAGAAAGCAAAAAAGCGTAGGGGCTTCTGGATGGAGTTTTTTTAGTTAGTAAAGTCTTCCGAATGAGTCGAATAGAATAAATAAGAGTTTTCAGAAAGTAGACTAAAGTTTGATTTAGCAAAATTTTGAGCATTAACTAACTTGCATTTAATTAGAAAAGTTTGAACCGGAATGAAATTAAGAGAGTTGAGTATGTATTTTTAGATATTTATCTTGCTACCTCGGGTATTGTAACTAAGTCTCTATTCCAAAATTAGAAAAAAAAGACTATAGGTAGACGGGTCTGACTTCTGGGGGTGGAACACTACTTATATTATATTAATTATTAATTCGAGATTCATTGGAACTCTGTTTCTTAATTTGTAAAAGTTTCATATCTCGTTTACTTTATGGGAGGATCTTTTCCGATTCTAACCCAACCAAATCCCACCCTATTTTCTGGCATACCTCTGGAAAAAAAAAATTTTTATGTTTTCAAAATTGGCAGGTTCAGCTATCTGTCAACGTATTCTACTAAGAATTCTTGAAAAAACCCTTCTTTAATAAAGGATTCCTACCTAAAGGACATGTCCTAATAGTATTGAACCCCCGTTTCTAGTTAGTTTGACTTTTCTTATATATATTTCATTTAAGGGAATGATTTTTATATTCATATAGCTATGAAAGTTCACTCTTCTATGAACCAATTCCTGTTGAAGTGAAAGCGACACTCTAAAGAAAGGAGTTCGCTGTTCCCCTGTTTCAAAGGTTTCCTATTCTGGATAAGAAATTTTTAGTGGGCGGAAAAGAATTCCATTTTTGGGAGTTTATACGGATACCTGAGAAAAGATTAGCAGCACTTAGATCGGTTTTCCTATACACTACTTTACAAGATAAAGATACCCCCAGGATTTACTGTTGGAATTGAATTCCCAAATTATTTACTCGGATTAGGAACTGAAGAAAAGAAATATGTAGAGTATTCCGTGGACCTCCTTCTTGAGTTTGTATGTACAGCAAATCTTCCTAAACTTTGTATCTATTCTTCGGACACCCTACCCAGCAAATTTATACCACTCCTCAAAACTTTAAAGAGGTTTCCGGGGTAACAAAGAAGTCTACGGAAGACTTTGCCCTTTTGTGTTTGTTAGATAAAGGCTAACTAAGCTAGTTCAATTTATATAAGATTTTTATGCAATGGAAGCCCCTACGTGAGTCAAATTATCAAGTTCTATTCTTTAGTTTTACCACACTTTATAATTACCCAGAGAGGCCCTTTCATTCTTTCTTTTCTATAACGGGGACCCTTACTTACTATTGGTTTTGACTTTACTTGCTCGATCTATTACTGGTTATCTTATAAAACCAAGATTAAGCTATATTATCTTGTTTCTTTTTAGAATATGAAAAGCCAAATTATGAAGTTTCCTCAATCCATTGTATTAGATAACCGGTTAAGGGAGTGCTGTAAGCGATGAATGCAAGAAAGGGTCCTTAAGTACTTTATAACGAAAAGAAAAAAGATGTATAGAATTCCAAGACCCTGTATGTATAAGATTCTACTATTAGCTTCTTTTCTGCCTCGATTAGGTTAAGTCGAAAGAATCAAATAGCAGGGTTTATACTAAAATCACAAGAAAGGCTTGAGTCTTATTAAGCTAGAAAGGAACAAATCCAAATTTCATACTGCAGTCTAAGACTTTGAAAACTATACCTTACCACTTGAGAGGATCTAAGTGCTCTTAAGTAAGCTACTGAAAGCTAAATGCAAGGCTTAAGTAAGTTGACCTTTTTGTTATACTACTGTCTTACTATCCTAATGGAAGACTTAGAAATAGAAAAGTAAGATCGGGGCTCCTTAGAGTTCTTATGTTCGGCCATATTCTCTCAAACTTCCCAAATGGTTGGAATAAGGGCTGTATTAAGGAGTTATACGAAAATGAGTTTCGCTTGGTAGCAAGAGTCTTTGAAAGGTATAAATCCAAGGATTAAAATCTCCGGGACTTTTAGAAAAAAAGCCTTTCTTAATAAAGGAAAGATAAGGAGAATAGTAATTCCTTCTGGTCTTCTTCAAAGGGGATTTGCTGCAACTAACACAGTTAATAGCACGACGTCAATACCAAATCATGTATAACCTATCTTTACTTAAAACCCGATTTTTGTCTATACCACCCAGAAATTTCTAAAAAGATACTTGTATATTCAGTCTAATCTGAAAAACTATAGACCAAGGAACTCCCGTTATCTGTTACCCTTAACTCATTTTCATTTTTAAGATACTTAAGAACCCATACCTTAATTAGGGGCCTCCGCGGAATAAAGAAAGCATTCTATATTTACTTTACTAAAAACTAAAAAGAAATACGATTTCACAAAACTGAAATTTACGTTCCTCTAACATTTTTGACAAGGAAAACTTAATTTAGATTAAGGTCGGAGGTTTTTGCCCGCTATACTGTACTACAACTTTTTTCTATTAGGTAAGAAACGGAGCTGAAGGTTCTTTAGTTTTTTCAGAGAATGAATAAGGAACCCCCGGGGTCCTGGCTAAACTTGTAATGACCCTATAAATTCTGGTAGCTTTTGTATTGATTTGATGCGTTGAATAGATCATCTAAAAAATTTGTAGGAAGTGGTTTATTATATACAAAAGGGAGCTTATTATATTACTAAAGTCTAAAGAAGACCTTAGGAGGGCCCCTAAAAAAAAAGAATTTCTATTAATTTAGGCTTTTCTCTAACTCTAATTGTCCCTTTTCTTAGAATTTTCTTCTCTTTTATGATAAGAAAACCTCATCTACTTCGGTATTCAATTTTATAGTTCATAGCCCATTAAAATTTTGTTGTCAATTTTTTAATAGGGGTGCCGGCTTAAAGAGAAAGATTTGAGAGTTTCTTTTTTTGTCTAATGATTAAAAAGAGCTCGCTTAGTTGATACTCTTATCTTCGATACCTTAGCCTTTAGTTTAGTAAGTGCAGCGGAAAAGCTATCCGAAATGAATTGGACTCGGTTACTTTATCTTCTAAGAGAGAAGAACATCGCTACCTATACAGAGAACGATTAGACTAATAGAAACAAATAAGACTGAATAGCCAATTTCACTTAAACTTCAAATTCCTGCTAGCCAACTTACTTGGGAACTGGACTCTCTATTCTTTTGTATTCTTTCCCTAACCCTATCTTTACTATTTACCTACTCGGAATCGGAACCCTCCTATCAAATCAAATTCTGGAAGACCCTAGATTTGACATGAAACGAAAACCTAAACCTTGTAAAGTCAAAATTCCTTTATGTTCACTCTTCCAAAAACTCTAATCCCCCCTACTATAAACCCAAAGTTCTGAGACTCCTTATTTTATTATATGCCCTTAAACCTTTGGAACTACTTGCTCTACAAACAAAAAAGAAACCTAGCAGTTCTATCCTACTTCTATTTATTGAGCTTTCTACTTTAAAGGAGTTTTCTTGCGCTCCTACTATAATTAATATAACCTGAAACTCAGATTCTGCCTCTTAAACTAACCCGGGAACTGCTTATAGAAAGAACCTTACCTCTGAACTATACCTAACCGATAGAAAACTTGGCATACTCCTATTCCTCAGAAAAAGTAACAGGTTAAAATCCCAAAGCACCCTTATTTCTGGTAAATGGATCTCCCTATCAGAATTGACCCTTTTTGTCTCTAAAGTCCCTTTCTCGTGAAGCAGTAACCCGTGAGAAAGGCTAAGAAAGAGGAATGCCAATTCAGTAGAACAAGACCTAACTTCGGTATCCGTTTAATGTCTAGAATGTCATTTATCCGCCATTTAGATTTTCTCTTAAGCTTAAGCGAAGTCGGGTCCTACCCGTAGCTATCCTGTGACTCTCTATCTTCCTTCTTCTTATTGACCTGCTTACTCACTTTCTTTAGAATTCTCACTCTTTCAACGAAATTTCTTCAAAACTTTTGAAATAACGAACCGTAACTTCGTTACCTCATATTTCCAGTTCAATAACTGACAAGAGGAACCAAAAGACTCCTTAAACTCGAAACCTACCTTTCTATTCTATACTTCTTTTACAGGAGAAACCTTTCCGAGATTTCAGACATTTGAGAATAACCTATCCTATAGAAAACCTAAAAAGTAGAAACTCTCTCTTTTTATTATTGACCCGCTTACCCACTTTAGAACGAGAACTCCTTCAGCGGAATCTATAAAAACAGGAATGAAAGTAGGAAATCTATCTACCTCTAGTTCCAGAATTGACTTCCTACTTAACTTTCTCTTTCTAAATTCCTTTTCAACAATGAAAACCCCTTTCTATCAAGCTTGCTCAATATTGAAACCCTCTGACTTGCTTTGAAGCATATAATCTTTCTTGTTGACTTGCTCCTAAACAAGGTCTCTTCCGTTTGTATTTGACTCCCAATCTAACCACTTCAATTCATTTGAGTTAGATTAGACAGAACCTGTTAACTAGAGACAGAGTACAGAATACAAAAGTTCTCATTCACACTTTATAAGACTCCCCCCACCCTTATAAAATCAAGTAAATCCTCTCAATTCGAGTTATCCTGATGGGTTTACCAGAGAAGAGACAGACTCGGGTTCTTAATTGCATTACCTACGCCTTTACTCCCTCAATTCATTATGAAAAGAAACCAATCTCAAACCGGGCTAATACAGGAATCTCTATATCTAAGTCAGCTACTTAAGAACTGAGTAAGCCTTTGAATTCTATATCCCACTAAAGCTAAAAGACCTGTTTATCCGGAAACCTCCTATCCTCATTAAGGAACACACCACATTTAAATTCACAAATGCTTTCAATGAAACGACAAAGAGAGGATCCTATACTTCGAAGGCTCTAGTTACAAGCTCTTGCTTTTATCAAGGGTATACCCAGTTTCTTTTTGGACTCTCATAATCAATCTTTCCTATTCGCGAGTCCCTATGCCTTGGATTTTGAGACATTTTAAATTAGAGACTCCGTACTTTGCGCGGATGTATAAAATAGAAGCCCCCAAGATCTTCCTATTCTGTACGGTTTACCCTTTTCAATTCAAGTACTAGGAACCCTTTTGTTAGAAGCTCCCTTTTACCAGAGCCTAACATCTTCCTTATAACTTGACTTGCTCCAATGAAAAAGGAAAACTAGACTCTTGTGAACTATCTATATACTTATACCTTCCTCGACTTCGTCAAGTTGATAAGAAAACAAGCCCGGCTTAATCCGCCTTAGAACCAGAAAACTAGAAACAGAGGAATTATCCTTAAAGAAATTTCATACTAAAGCCAAAGCTCATAAAAAAGGAATGCAGATTCAATAGAAAACCCTTCACTCTTCTGAACTAGACCTAACTAGAACTTTTGATGCCAAAACCCTTAGAATCTGCTCTTTAATTAAAGCCCGACCCCTTTAAAGATGAAATTGAAGAAACCCTAAAAAGCTCGATCAGCTTGACCTTTTGACTGATTTTTCCTATAGTGTGATTTTGTATTCCTGCCGCTTTTAGAGCTCAGAGCCCTGGATTGCCTCAAAGAAATTTAGAAAACCAAGCTTATACATAATACCACGTTTCTTAGTTTCTTAGAGGCTTTAAGACCTTTTCTCTTATCTCAACCTGCTACTTTACTTTTAGCAACACCCACTGAACTCTACCCAAAATCTAGAAAATCCAGGTATCTCTATTACACAAAAAAGGAAAAGGGAATTCCTAAACTTGCTTCACCGGTGCCTAAAAACCTTCTATGAAAAAAGCTAAACCCACACATAGAAATTGGTATATACCCTAACTAATTGACTTTATCCCAAGACTTCTAAAGAGCATTTCCTCAATCCTGGAATTACTTAGATTCTCTTTGTTAGCTAGATCCCGGAAGCAGGAGGACAAGAAACCCTTCTTTTTAAGTTCTTAGTAAAAAGGTCTTCCTTCTTTCTCTCTCTAGGAAAATCCCCTAACTTTGTGAATTTGCCTGAGAATCCCCGGCTCTATCCAAAAAAGAAACCCTACCCTTGGGAAAACACAGCTAACTGAAAAACACTTTAGAACTCTTCTTACTTATTCAAAAGGAAACTAAAAACTGACAGATCTAAAAGGCCGAACTGAGATTCCATAATGCCCGAGTTTATAGAAATTGATCGCCGGCCTGTGTACCTAAGTCGGGATCCCCTTTATTTATAACAATTTACTCTCTAAGTCACTACAGGGTTTTCGTTTTCTAAAAAACTTTTCTATATAAAAAGGGGCTTTTATCAGGTTTCGATATAGGGGGGCTGAGACTTTTGAAACCCAGTAGATCCTATTTATGGGTCTAGTTACCTTCGATAAGACTCAGAATTCTAGGTAAAGAATCGTCTATTTTGAAAGGGCTTTCTTACATTTTTCTTACTTTTCCGCGTATAAGCCGGACTGCTTTTTTCAAAACTCAACGAGATTCCGAGAGTAAAAGGGGGTTATAGATTTTACCGTACTCAGTCAAAAACTGGATTTACCAAGGGAAATGAAGGTCTAATTTTTACAAAAAAAGGAGCCACGTATATAAGCAAAAGTACTTTTAACTCTTTCCATTTCAAATAGGGATTTAAAAAGTACATCCTGAATGCCTTCCCTCCTCATAGGACAAATAAGACACTAAGATAATACAAGTAGATACTTCCTATATTCCTATACTGACTAGCACACTAATAAAGTCAAAAATCCTCCCGTAGTATAGCTACCTACAAGAAGAAGAGTACAGGTGCAGTTATAGTTATAGCTCAGAAGGAGGGTGAAGAAGATATAGAGTACAGAAGAATCTAAAACAAGTCTAACAAGTAAGTCAAAGCAAAGAATCCTAAGTCAGTAAGTCAAGAAAGGAATCTAGCTCCAGAATCCGGGTCTATGAAAGCAACAAAAGATCCTAGCCAATAAAATATAAGAAAACTACTATCTATTACCTAACTAGTACTAGTCTTTATATAGACTAACTTCCTTCTCTAGCTACAACTGCAATAGGTAAGACAATGAAAGGTATAGCTCAGATAGCTTATAAGACGGGTATGAATATGAAGAGTACAGATACGGAAACTAAAACAAAGAGTACAAAACCGATTAAGACTACGAAAAAGAAAGCAAATAAGAAGACTAAAAAGTAAGTCCGAGAATAAAAAGAAGAAGATTAAGATGGGTATAGCGTATTATCCTTTCCTCTCTATAGCATACCTATTCCGACTCCTAAACTAAGCTCGGTAGGTAGTAAGGATTCGTTCCTATACACAGGGGGCTCCTGCCTTCCCAATGGATAAACTACATAAGACAAGAAGAATATACCTAAACCTATAAAAAAACAAGGGCCTACTTTTTCTATTTAAGTTGGAGTGAACTTACTCGAACCCTTAAGCTCCTTCGTCGTGATTTACCAAGGAAAGGAAACTCTATCTCGGCTACTTCACTTCAAAGTTCTCTGTTTCGAGACTTTTCGCAATGTCATTATCTAAGCGATTCCACCCCTCACGCGCGTACTATATAATTATAATAATTATAGGGATTCGGGGTGCTGGCTGTTTCAGACAACTTTTCTTTATTTTGGATGTATACCTTTCCTACTTTTCTGTTGTATAGGAGACTCCTCTTATGCGATAAAATTTCTATTTTCTAGCTCAAAAAGGTGACTTTTTCAGGGGAATTTCTTACAATCTATTCATTTTCCGTATAGCTGGACTACTTTTTCAAAACCGAACACGATTCTTTAGCTAAAATACACTTTCTTACTTTTTCATATAAGGATAAGGCCCGACTACTTTTTTTATTAAAGTCACGCCCTATAAACGGGGATCACTCGGAGACCTGACTCGATTTTATAAGGATCGGTAGATAGATTTCTGAGTCTGAGAAGTGCTCCGGGATTCCCTATTCTAAATTAGAGTTTCCCTTAGTGGTCACAGTAACCTGAAAATGGGAAAGCCTTGAAACACAAAACTCCTTACAGCTACATACCTGCCTCAATCTTCACTTCCTAATACCTGCACTCTGAGTCTGCATCTTCTTACGAGCTCTTGTACTTTCTTTATCCCATTCCTCAGATTGGAAGACTTTCACAGTGATATCCAATCTTCATTCTTTCTTTTCTTTCAGCGCCTGTACAATAGAAATCCAGTTCGAGAACAGAAAGAAGAATTGCATTACCTACATTTTTCTCAAAATCAGGTAACGAAGTTTAGTACTTACAGAAGAGAACTGACCTGAACTTCCAATTTCACCTACGGTAAATTGCATTACCTCCCTTTTTGAAAAAAAGGTTGTAATCGTCAGATTTCTTTCAGATTACGGAAAAGCAAGAAAATCAAGACAAGCTTGCCTCCTTCCTCAAATCATTCTTGCTTGTTAGGAAATCCCTAATTCTAGGCTTTCCCTCTTCCTATCTCATTTTGAAT
>JAYMTL010000173.1:0-33289 GCA_036897445.1 Pelargonium tetragonum | reverse complement strand
GTAGTAACCAAAATTTTCTTTATACCCTAACAATAAACCCAAGATAGCCCTTTGACTATAAAAGAACGTAATGACAAATTAGGAATCGGGTAAGAAATTTGGAAATACATACAAAGGGCTCTATCCGAGTCACACCCCCTTATTAGCTTCTTTTTCCTTATACAAGAAAAGGACTACTTGGAACATACACATACTCTTTATAACTAAAAAGATACATATAAATAAGAGTCCCCTAGATGCTCTCATTTACTTCTCGGATCTATGTTTGTATATGTATACCTCAAATGACTACCGAACGTATTTACTTTTTATAATTCTTACAATTCAGAAAGAAACTTTAGTTACTGAATACTAGAAAAAATTCTTTTAGACAAGACCAACTTTTAGGCGCTAGCTCTTATATGATTGATACTATTATCAATCTCATAACCGAACTATAATACTAAGAGAGTTTTATCTACTTACCTACGAGTTCCAAATATCCCAAATAAGAAGAAAAAGGAAAAAGATTAGATACCTTATAAGCTCTAAAAAAAGTTGATTTGAAAAACAGGCTAGTATTTTACTTGGTCAAATGGCATACACAAAAAGAAGAATTCTAATTACTTGTTTACAAATTCGTAGCTATAAAAATCAGGAAGATTATACCTAAAGGGGCCTGCAGTATTAGATTCTTCCTTAATTTCATTCTAGGAAAGCTGATTTTGTAAGGTAACTGGGACTGCCTAATTTTTTTTTGATTCCTAAGAGATAAGTTCTACGTTTCGCATATACTGTAAAAAAAATGACTTCAACTCACCAGCAAGGGAAGAACAATAACTATGGTGGGGATCGTATAATTCATTATTAAAAGAATGAAAAAAGTTTCCTTTATTGTACTATAGTAGAGCAATACTAACAAGAACCTTATGTACACCCTGTACCGTAACTCGAACAGTGTTTTTTATCTATAGGTTTTGGGTAGTTTAAGAGGCATCTTCAAAAAACTTGGTTGCTTTTCTTCTTAATTTAGAGCATTACTTGAAACGAAAATTTTATGGCTAAGCAGAGCTGTACTAATTGGGACACCCCTAGCTCTGGCTAAATGCCCGTTATATGTTATTCCCTCAAAAGGATCAATTTTAATAGTAGAGACTCCAATTTACGTACAGCAATTTTGAAGAGCCCCCTAAATATAAGTTTTCTGCTCTATTTGGTAAAGGAACCCTGTTATGCGGAAATCTTAAAATGCCAAAGTCAAACCTACTTTCGAGACTTTGCAGAGTCCTTTTATATAGAAAGGGGCGCCCCGTGTCTTTCTATTATAAGGGTATCAAGGCAATCTGCAAAAAAAGGGATAAACTCAACCTTTCTCGGATGCTTTTTCGGGAGTCGCTGTTATTAAGTTTTTGTGAATTTGGGGCCGTAATAAGCCCCATACAAAACTTGTCATTAAGGAAAGAAAACGAAAGTAAGTTGCCCGATATCAAGCCTAGGAGCTCTTCCTTTATTAGAGCTCACTTCACAAAAAGGAGCTCAGTTTAGTCGCTAGATTGCTCATTTCACGAAACAATGTAAAACAGAATTTTATTAAGGTAAACTAAAAATCTCCCTTTTCCCTCAAAATTCAAGTCTTTAGTATATTCACATTCATGAAAATGAGTCAAACCAAAATCTAAGCCTTGGAATAGAAAAACCCAGAATCTTTCATACATAAATTGTTCTATCAGCAAAGAAATTCCATAAACTAGATAAGCCAAAGCACTTCTTTCTATACTCTACGAGTCTTATCGCCCTTAACTAAGCACAAGAGGACCAATTCGCCAATATTCACACATTAGAGCAAGTTAATCTTTATTAACAAGTGTTCTTACAGAGCAAGAAAAACACAATGAAATGAACTAGCTACTAACAGGCTCCTTGAGCGCTTATACGACTTTCTATTTAGATTAGAATTTGTATAAGGAGGGAACTCTCATCAATAGGGTAACAATGCTTTTACCCGAAAAGTTTTTTATTGCACTGAATTACCTCGTACCAAAAGTGGGATCTCGTAAGGACTCCCTATCATAGCACTTCGGATCTAAATCCAATCTATTTTACAGAGATACCTCAGGTTCTACCCTACAAAATTGTCAGTAAAACGAATTCAAAAGAAATTCTATCTAACTCCTCTAACAGCACCAGGAAACTCTATTCTGCTTACTTTGTACTTTAAAAAACTTTAGAGCTATCCTACTACCTAGAAATGCCTTATGAGAATGAGCTATACCTGACTTATGGGCTATCTTACCTCCAGCTATGCCTTTCTTCTTCTGCTTCTTACTCTTCTTTGCTAGAGCTGTACTTGTACTCTGATTCTGTCTTCTTGTTTTCATTTTTGAAATTTGTCATGTAGTTTGCTTAGTTAGATAGCCTCCGAGGTTCTTTAATTGTCATTTTTCATGAAAGTGGTAATTTGTGCTGTAGGTTATTAGACTTATAATCAGGTCATTAAAATTTTTAGTAGTGTTTATAGCTTTTTTACGGATCTATACGAAACTCCTGATAATGCATTCGCTAGGAGGGGGTAAATAACCCAGTAGTTTGTTTTCTTCATATTCTGCCTCTGCTTCTAGTATGCAGGGACGCATGGATTCAAAAGGGGGGAATTCCTATTTGTGTTCCTGTACTTGTTCAGTCAGAAGGTAATAAATAAGTAAAGGGGCAATTAAAAAAGAGAATACTAAGGGAGTCCTATCCGTTTAAGCTAAGGGTATTCCTCTGTTTTCAATTTTGGATTAAAGTATAAGAGAACTCTAAAATCTAGGTAGGGGGTTGCTTTTACGTTCCTTTGATTATGATTACAAAAGTTTCAGCTTTAGGATAAATATTAGGAAATAAGTAAGCGAGTAGGTTTCCCCTATATTTAAGGAAAAGTTTCCTTACTTTTAGTTTGTATCTACTTTAGGGACAAGTCAAAAACTTCTATTTAATTAAAAAGAGCTTTCTAGGATCTGTGCACTTTTGAGGTTCAGTCTTTGTTATTTCTTAGGTTAGACAAGTTTCTGGTTAAAAAAAGTATAATAGAGAGCAAGTCGCGGAAATGGATTGGGAACAAAAGTCTAAAAAAACGAGGGTTTCCCTTGGTATCTTCAAAAGCTTTCCGTTTTATGTCCCCAGTGATTCCTCGTAAATATTGACACACGGTTCTAGCCTTTCTAGATCAGTAAAAAAAAGGAAAAGGATTTTCTCTTAAACAACTATACTTAAGACTTTATAGGTTTTATAAGGGGTCTTCCTCAAAATTCCTTCTGGGTTTATCATTAGGGAGGCGATTAGAGAGCTCTTACCGACTGTAGCAAAGCAAGTAATTCAAAAGAAACATAGGATGGGTGCTAAATAAAAACCAGCTTAATAGGTAGCCTCAAGATACTTGTTTGATTTCATTTGTATTCCCTATTTCCTTAGCTTGACTGGAGGAGATTACTAAGCCTAAGGGTGTAAGATGAAAGTAGAATTCCTGAATGATAAGTTTTCGAGGCTTAAGTGGGAGCGGGCAGAGGGGAATGAAAAAAGTAAGAAGTAGATTACTGAAATTTTTTCTAGTGCTAGGTTTTCACGGATACGCGTAATAATAATATTGTAAGAGCTTTCCTGTTTCTGACTTTCGGGTTTGAGTTTCATTAGTAGCTTTGTTAATACTGACTCCTAGTTTTGCTCTTATAGGGGTCTTAATAAATATCGAATTCGAGTTTTGAATTTCCTTATTATTAGCTGGAGTTCAAGGGCCCTAAATTCTTAAATCTAGTTAACAAGGCCCAGGAAATTGGAAAATGTAGGATCACAATTTTGAAATAAAAAAGGGGGTGGTTCCAGAATGTTTAGGAATCAATCAGAAGGGCTTAACCGGAGCCTATAAGAGTTGTAAAAAGCAGAGGAAGAAGGCCCCTAGGGGTTTCGTGGCTAATACTAGGTAGGCCTTTTTATGCCTTTAGGGGGTTGAAATATGGATATATAGAAGTTCATTTAGCAGTAATTTAAATCAATTGTCGAGGAAAATCTTTCTTACCTAATTTATTAGCGTGTGGGATTTGAACCTATGCATTCCCGTCTTACTTGGTTAAAGGTGTTGGGATAAGTATACAGAACTGAAGCTAAAAAAAAAGGTCCCGCGGAAGTCCAAAATCTTTCTTTGTTGCTGATCCTAGTGTGATACTAGGACTCTCCTGCCTGAACCTTATTGGGCGCCCCTCTTCAGTCGGTAGAAAGAACGTATAACCAATCTCTTTAAGGCTCTACTCGTATAGCTTACTTATAGCTTATAGTGATAGCTACAAGGAGGTCATAACTTAAATACAACTATAACTAATAGGACTTTACAATTACATAATTCTCTAAGAATTACTAATAAATAGATCCGAGTACATTACTAAAATCAAACTCTAAGATAAGACTCTTAAGTACTAATGAATATAAAAGGACTCCCTAACTCTTACTCTATAGAGACATTAGTTAGATAGTATAAGGCATAGCCCTTAGGATAAGTCTAGCTTTTTAGAAAAGCAGAGGGGTTTTAGGATACGGATAATACAGAGTACGGGTACAGCTCTTAAGAGGATACTTATAGTAGAGTTTAAGTATCGTGAAAGGTCTTAAGATTTTGAGTAGGAAAGCAAAGAAGTTTAGACTGGTACAGAGTATAGCTTCAAAGTGAAAAGAAAAGGGGTTTAAAGAGATAGGTATGAATAAGAAATTTATGATATGAAGAGTAGCAATAGGAGAAGAATAGGAAGTGCTTTTACGAGGTTGTGCAGTATCTGATATTTCAGGGTTTGAGGTCTACTTATAAAGAGGGGTCCTTATACGAAGCAAAAATATCTGTGTCCGAAAGGTTCTAATAAAATTTTGCCTTTAAGTAGCTATAACTTTCACTCGTGGTACAGAAATTCCTTTTTTTATATATCTTATCCTCCATAGAAATGAAACATTCTTTTTAACTCTCTTTTAGCTCTCCTTGTTAATAGTTACTTATAAGTAGAGAGGGTCTCTATAACGTATTACAGATAAATTCATTTTTAATAAAGAGTTCTTTTAATCATAAGATACAGGTTTTCCAAAATAAGTAGTATACACTTTTTACTAAGAGTAGGTCTTAGGTTTCTTTATATACAACTTAAACTTGATATTACTCACTCCTGGAGTGTTTAGTCAGAAAGAAAGGAGAGGAATGTGAAAAAATTTTTAAGGATAAATGTTGAACTTCATAAGTTTCTGTGGAAGTTTATTTGTGAGTCCCCGAAGCACTTTTCATTTACTTTCTCTCCTTTTCTTATTCTGTAATATTTATAGTTTAAAGTCTGCCTTTCTGTTTAGAAACTTTACAACAATTAGGAATAGGAAGATTCGAACCACTTTAAAAAAGAGTGACTTCGAAGAGAGTTACACTTAGGAGCACCCTCATCTATTCAAGGTTACTCTATGCCGCCGGAGTATAGCCCTTCCGAAAAGTCTAAGGGAAGTTTTTGACTTAATTATAGTAAAGTTTTACCGCAGAAGTTCCTCGTTACAGAGCTCCTCTTGTATTCTTATAATTAGAAAGTATATAAGAAAAAGGACTTCCCAAGTACTTTATTCCCTCTTGGGATAGCCCAAGTAAATATACATTTAGCTAACTATAAGAGAAAAACTTTGACTAGCCCTAAGCTACCCTTCTTTTCTTTTCCGACTATTAAAGTTTATAGAAGATTTATATTGACAAAAAGTTCGATTCTGTCTTTTTATAAGTTCTTAAGAGATTTTATGTTCGGAACACCCAAGCTTCGGTTCAGGACCCTCTTTTAGATTAGAGACAATTATTCTATACTTGAGGTATTAGCTCTAGCCTTTTTTAAGGAGAATCCCCCTTGTGTGGTTAATATAAAATAGAGAGGAGACTTTCTTGAAGGTACTCCTTTTCCAAATTTTTGTTGAGGCCTTTTAACTCTAAATTGCTTTTCCTTTAGTTTTTAGTAAATAGGCTGGAACTTTTGTCTGTTAATCATAGGCAGAGATTGCCTTTATACTAAGTAAAACGAGGAGTATATTGACATACTTAGCATGTCATGTGTTGTTATAATAGCAAGTGCGTAACTAGTGATAAAGCTTTTTGGGATACTCCACAAGAAAGGGACTTTTTGACTTTATAAGAATATCTAAATCCCACATTATATTTATTACGCTACGATAAATTAAGCCTTTCTTAAAAATGAAATGAAAAAGACTCTATGGAAATCCTCGATTCTAGGGGCTAAAACTTTTTATTCATTCACTTGTCATATCAGGAAATTCTTGACTAGGGCAACTCCTTTCTTCTTATTTTTGAGATAGAGTTTCCTTATGTTTAGTTGCCGGGTAGATCTTAGAAAATTTAGGTATGCAGGAGGTTTCAGGGATTTCCCGGATCTTTTAAAGTCTTAAGATAAAACTTTGATTTTCAAATTCTACACCGACTCTACGATTAGATTTACATTTTTATAAGAACTAAACCAGGGATCACACGACTTAAAAAGCCTCTTTTGGGTTGAAAAAGGATTTACAATCAGTATAAAAATGTGCCAGGTACAAGGTCCCCCCTTAAAAAAGCGTTGCGACTGGTTGCTCTCAGGTTTATCCTTGTCCCGTTTTCCAATTGTGGGTATAATTGCTCTAGTCTAATACAAATCTGCAAAAAGAAATTCAATTTTATCAGAAATTTTTAAGATTTTACATTTAATACACAAAACTTTTTCAAATCAAATATGGATACGCACGAAACTCTTCAAAGGGGTAGTTGTCACGGGCCCCTCCATGAAACTTAGCAAAAAGACTGAATTTAGAGCTTTTGGATACTTCGGAGCTCTTTTATTTAAATCTTTCTACGGGACTATCTCGGAGTGCTTTTTATTACAAAGTTTGTGAGCCCCTAAAAAAGTAAATCAGGTAAACTTTATAAACCGGGTGCCTACTAAGTTAAGGAATGCTTTCAAAAGGGAAAGTTAAAAAAGAAGGTCAAGTAGTAGCAAAAGGTCTAGTAAATTGGAAACTTTAGTTTTGAATTCCGAGGTTTTTACTGAATTAAATATTAGATCTCAAACAAGATTTTTCTAAATTTATATCGTAAAAACTTTTCATTTAAGTTTCAAGGGGCCTTTTATGTTATGTAAAAAGCTTGAGAATTCCTTTTCTTTTTTAAGAGAATCCCAACTTACGATAGCGAGTCTAGGAGCGGGGTGCAAGTTGACGGGTCTAAATGTACTTTGGTGCTCTTTTATTTAAAAAATTGTAATTTAAACTTTTTAGTTATAGAGCAATAAAGATCTTTCTGAATAAAGGGTCTTTTATAGATGGGGAGCCTTTCCTTATCCGAGAGTAATTAGTTACACTCTAAACAAAAGACATTTTTGAGGTCAACCCAGCCAGTACAGATCGGGCTATAATTATACTAAGGAAGTACTTGTACTGTTAACACATTTACGGAAATTTGAAGTTTTTCCTAAAGCTAAGAAAGATTAGGCAGAGGCCCGCAAAAAGAGAATTTTAACTGGGCAACAATTGGGCGAGCTCTCCAAATAGAGTGAAACCTAAGCTTTTTAGTAGAAAACCGCGGAGAGTCCTTTTTCAGAATAGACAAGGTGTTGTGATCCAATAAATTCGAAGTATACTGGTACCACACGAGCACAGCAAAAAATTTTCGTATGGGCTAAGGGGTATGTCGCTTTTTAAGTTTTGAATAAGGTCCTTGGAAGTTTTAACAGAAAAGACTCAAGACTTGCGTTTTTTAGTATAAACTACAGTATTTATAAACTTTATTTCCTGGAAATGGAATCCTGTCCTGTTGTCGCAAATGAAAGGAGTGCGAGCTAAGAATTATGAATTTCTGCTTTTATGAAAGGAAAGTGGGCCCCTTTCTCAATTTAAAACCTTTGAGCTCCTCGTTAAAAGTGGACCTCTAAAAACCCGGGTAAAGTCTTACTAAGGATCCACTTGAATCGTTCAAAAGTACAAGCTAACTTTTTTGTTTTAAGTTGACTATTTACAAGAAAATTTGTATCCTCTAAATTAAGACAAAGTTGTTAGCTATAGTAGGTATAATAGAAAACTCGCTTTAGTGAAAAAGTTTATCCTTGTGAGTTTTCCTAGTCTTTTTGACTAGTCAGTCGCAAGGAAAGACTCAAAGGTTTCCAGTAAGCCTTCTTTTGCAGCTCCACTAAGGGGTTTTCTTTTAGGGGAGAGCCCTAAAGTTCCACTAAATCTTGGCTAATAAGTGTGTCTTGGTCTCTACACAGTTTTGAGGTCTTATTAAAAGGTAAGTTTACAAGCGGAAAAGATTAGATCCCTTATTAACTGAAAAATGGTATATTTAGGTTTTTACTGAACAGGGTGTTGTAACTAAGGGATCCCCTTAATCTTTGGGAGAAGCTGACTGGGTTGCTGTCTTAGGGTTCTGCTCTTTTGAAGCTTTCTTTTAAACTTAAAGAGCTAGGAATTTCCCAAACCAAAGAAGAGAACCCTTACTTTACTGAAAGAATATTCAGGACAGGTTTTCGTTTATGATATGAAGGGTGCTTTCAATACTAAATCCGTGCCTGGGTACTCAACAAACTTTAACGAAAAAGCTTTTTTTAGAACCAGAGTCTACTCCTTTTTGAGAAAGATATACTAGAATTTATTCTGCATCCCTTTCTTTTTAATTAAACCCACTAGAAAATAAGAAAATAGACTTTCTCGTTGCGAAACCCAAAGGAAGAAGTTTCTTTTAGCCCTTTTAACTAAGTAAGTAAGTTGTCTATTCATGAACATTCAAGTTCTTTTCCTATTAATGAAATCAGAGTAAGAAAGTCACTGTACTTGAATTAGTTCGGAAGCTCATTTTTTATAGTCGTTTTAGTTAGTCATTCACACATAAAGCCTCTACTTCTTACGACTTTCTTTCATAAAAAACTCAATCTTAATATCTATACTTTTTCTTAACTTCAGTCTGAATCTGTACTTTGTGAAAACACCAACTCCCATTCACTATTTTACACCCTAAGGTTTTATAACTACCACCTACTCTAAACTCTGGAACCAAAGTCCTAAAACCCTTGATTTTTCTTAATAAAGTCAAGCCTTTATTAACCTTGAAAACTCCTTACCAAGAATTCTTTATCCATTTCAATTGCACAGAGTATCGCTAACTGGAAAGAGTACAAAATACAGAATAAAGGATAGGTATAACTGACATCACCAAGAAGGATCAATTGCTAATTCTCTACCGGGCTGCTGCGCATACGTAATTGTTTCCTCGGGTTAGTACTCCACTATTATAAATAGAAAAGGGATATTACAACTCCATTTTTATAAAAGTTCCGAGATAAAGTATAGAAAGTTGAATCACAAAGCCTTATAAAAAAAAAAGCTTCATCCACTTTCGAGATAGTGAAACTCAATAGTTTATCTTATACTTAACGGGGACTTCTTTCCTTTTTTACAATAAAAACTCTTTTAGTTAGGACTCCAGACAGAAACTTTCTATCTTTCTAAGCGCACGAGAATTACATTTTTGCGAGTAAGATCCCTTCGTAGTATAATGACATAACAAGGAATCTAACCTCCTTTTATGGGTCCTACTATCTATGGTTTTGACTATGGAAAATTCCCGTGGATATCACATTTGTACTTACTATGTCTTAGTTAAATCTAGCGATTGTAGCCCTTAAGTATCCTATTATCTTTTTCAGGTCTGTATCCCACGGAAAGTTCTTTTGTAATTACATTAGGATCCTTTTACTTTCGTATGGGTCAAAAAAAGTTTAGTGCTTTCATAACGGCATATGATGGATTGGCAGCAAGCATTCGAATATATGAATTGTACAAAGAAATCAATGAAATAAAAGGATCGAACTCAGCTCTTTCTTTGGTTAGAAAGTAAGGAAATCTCAAGGGTTTCTTTCCATCAAAGCGAATCGAATTAAAATAAAAAACGGATGGGCACTGGTTCAAGTCCCCTTAAAATAAGAAAGAAAAAAGCCAAATTCTTACACGAAACGTGCTAAGATAGATAAAGGCTGAGCCCCCTATTTAGCTTATATCTCACTTCATCCTTTTAACTCTAGCTCTAAGTGCCTTGAAATAAAGGATCGGAGAATTTGATATGTGATCAAAAAAAGGAGAAAGAAGGAGTCCTATTTAGTTATAAAGTATCCGAACAATATCTATACTGATAGCTTACCCCTTATTCCGGAGTTCACTTGGTGATATAAGGCATGTCAACAAAATCTAGTCTATTTTTATGGTATAACACTTCAATTTCCTCGATAAAGGCTTTACTAAGAAATTCTATTATACAAAATTTCCTATTCAAGTCAATAGAGTCGTAAAGCCCATCCGTACCCAGTTTAGAAAAAAAAGTTTTTTCAATGGTTCAAATGTAAATACCTAGCTCTAAAGAACGCAGCTTATCGTTATCCTTAAAGAATAAAAAATATACAATTAATAAATAAACCACAAAAAAGGATCTAAGACAAAAGAGCTTCTATAAAGAATATCTTAAAAAAGGTTATAGACTTCCGCATTCTATAAAGTTTTGAACTAACTATTGGGCGCTTAGTGATCCTTTTTGTAAACCAGACATTCTTCTTTTTCAGTATAATTTGAGGTAGCGAAGGCAACCCCCTACTAAGGAGGGTCCTAACAACAAGCCAAAAAGCATCCTCTGTGAACCGAGTTAGATTAAGTTATGAATACTTTACTATTGTAAACCCTCTAAATTCTCTACTTCTGAGTGCTGCCTTTCTTGTAACTATAGTCAAAAATGAGTGAAATAAAAACTTTCACTTATGCTATGAAGAACTTTCTTTAGCGAGATTAAGCCACTTAAGTATTATAAAAAGATGTGATTTCTATACGATGGATTCTTGCTTTTTTTACCGAAATATGGAATGCCGTAGTAAAGTAAATTACACGTTCCTGAAAATCTTTTAATTGTAAGGAGTACTATAGACTCTTATTATAGGTTTGTTTCAGAAAAAATCTTTAATGAGCCTTTTCAGTTCCCTATGTGACGGATTTAAGGCCCTTTCAAATAAGAACTTTATAAACCCAAGCATTTAGGATAGGAACTGGCTAGAACACCCTAGAAAGATGAATAGGACAAACTTCGTTAGCTTTTTCTTTCTTATGAGGCGCTTCCTATACCTATATAAGTAAGGAAATTAACAGCATTTGCAACGTGTGTGTTTGAAGTCGTCATTTTTATAGACCTTTGTTGTTAATATTACATTATGTAATTATACCCCTACTTGCATTGTTACTCCTCTCCTCCAAATTTTTATATTCTACTGTCCCCTGCTCCAAAAAAGCGCGTTTCCGCCTATACCCCCGTTTTTATATTAGTATTGGGCACTATCTATAATACAGTAACTTAATAGAAACCGGGAGCTTCCTAATTACAAAACTAAGGCTAATAACATGGATCTATATATAGTATAAGCTTTTCTCCATGCATTAAAATAAGTGAAAACCCTACTCATATACGACTCTTATATAAATTTAGAAATTCGAATAAATTTTAGATTATTAAAAGCTCTACACAAGGCTTTATTCTCAGTCAGATAGTGGATTCATCCTATGTTAAGGGGTATGAAGCCAAACTTCTCAAGGGGGTCTACAAAGTGCTGTTGACATAAGAATTTCACTAAACGACTTTGTATTCCTCTAGTTTTGAAACAGTAACTTTTGGACTTCTTTAAACTGGAAGCCCGCCCTCATCCTTTACTTTTGTATTTGTAGCCCTTTAATCGATAAAACTCTTAAGAACTCCTAGTAAAGTGTACCCCGGTTATTGGACGTGGCTTCCCTCGGGTTTCCCGAGTAGAAAAGTGCTCTAACCTGGTTTTAATCCGTAACCCGGATCCAGTAGGATTAGTACCTTGAGAGCACCCTTTCATTTAATTGTGGAGTAAACTCGAAAATCTTTTTTGTTTTTTATTCTTTTTTTCATTAGTCATTAGGGAGTTTAGAGCTCCTTAAAAAGGTAAAAGTCAGAGCGCTTTTTATAGTTAAGTGAGAGGACTTGCAATGCTACGGAATAGAAAAAAGGAAAAAAAGCTACCTAACAAGGATCATTAGACTTGCTATCGATTCTTTATATAAACTGAAAAGAATTTCCTTTTTTCTTTGTCAATCGAGAAGCTAGAAATTGCCATATGAATAGAAGTATTCGTACACTATGCTTTTCATTACACTGTATATAATATGGTGAAACAGAGACCCCGAAAATAAGTTAGCTTAAAACCCTCGTAGGAATTTGTAACCCTTAGTAAGAGAATCGGACTTTTCATATAATGGATACCTCTTCTTTCTTTTCCTTTTTTCTATGACTCACTCTTTAAAAAGGCTCTCCCTCATGGATGTTTCTTGGCTAGCCTTTCTTGCTTTTATAAAATCTCTTTTTTTCTAATATAGGACTCGGGCACTCCTAGAAATAGAGGCGAACCTTAAATCTAAAGATTTCCTTTTTTTCGATAGATCTTCAAAGAGCTTGATTATGAATCAAATTAGAAAGATAGCAGTGAGATTTTCTTGGCTCTCCTTAACCTTTTTAGGCCTTTCCTGAAGCAAAGGATCTAAAGGATAGCTACCTTTTTCCTGTGTTGCTGGATACTTATCGATTAACTTTTATTCTTGTTTAACGCTTGCTGCTAGTATATAATTTCAGGTCATAATGTGTAATGGTTTCACTCTCATGTATACTCTAATACTACGCATTACCTCACTTCGTTCCAGGTCGGTAACATGGATTGACTCTTTCTAGTATCAAGGACCCTCTTTATCGATAAGGGCTTCGGGCATTGAGGTATGAAATGACTTATACCAAGTACTAAAAAAGACTCACACTAGAATACAACTCATATACTATAAAATAAAAGAAAGAAGTACATTAGAACAAAAAGAAAGAATTATTATCTCAGACTCCTTCGCTTTATAGCTGCTAAGAGGTATAAAAGTCATAAAGGATGCTTGCTAGTTAAAGAATTTATGGTGAAGTCAAGTTTGAGTTATTCCAGTTTTCCTAGGGCAATACCACCCTGAGAGTACTCTAAAAAAGACTATTAAGCATAGAACTCTATAAGTTCTTTCCTTCGACTTCTATATATTGCCCTTGGCAGCCACCTTATATGACTATATATTCTTATCTTTTCTTTCCTCAGAATAGGATAATTGTAGCTTTGTCTTTGTGTTCTTGAGCTAATTTCATTTATATATTCCTAGGTTTTGTCTTATTTAGTTCTAGGATTTCACTCTCTGTAGTAGCTTTGATATTTCTATAATAAAAGGTAAGATAGTTTTTTAGTCTTTCTGAATGAAATTCGGTCTTATTGTTTAAGGTTTACTATTTATAATACTATCTAATTATCTAAATATCCCGTAAGTATCTCAGCTATGAGGTATCTTTCTAACAACTCCAAAAGGCTCTAGCTGACACAGAATGAAGTAAGTCAATAAGAAGGAAAGTTTAGTTTCCAGGTTTCCGAATAATAAGCATTTGAGTCAATCTAGTCAAAGAAAGCAGGTGTCAAGTCTTTCTATTCCAGAACGTATAAGGCGGCGCAAACCCTGCGAGATCCATACTAGTGTATAAAGATCCAGAAGTCGCGGCCACTAAGTAATCCCTAGTAGAACGCAATTTTATTAAAGTTACTTTACTTTCGTCTATGAAATATAGGCTATCCGGGGGAACAGAACACAGATACTGGAGTTTTTTAGGAATAAGCAATACGAGTCCATATAAAAGAGGTTCCTTGTAACTGGAGCTTTTCATTCTTTGTAAGCTTTTACTTAATCTAGGTCAAGTTTAGGTTATATAGAAGCCTCTCTTTCCAAGGCCTCTCCTAGGTTTGGTTTAGCGCGGGGTTCTTAGTATTTGATTTCAAATTGGAGAAGCTTCTGCCATTTTCTAGGAATTTTGACTGACTCTACCCCTAAAGCATTCCTATTCTACCTATTCCTAGTGAAAGACTTAGGCCCATAAAAATTTATTGTCACTGTCTTCCCTTGTTGGTGTTGGGGGTTCTCGTTTGGTAAGTCTGAGTACAAAAGCCCTTGTTTGATAGACTAATCCGGGAATCCGCGAGGGATATTATAAAAAAAAGATATTCTAAGAAATTTTCTTTGTAAGTTCAGCTAACTTTTTTAGTAGACTCTGCACAGCCCAAAACCTTACAAGGTTTCTCATTGCTAAAGGGTTTGCTGACATGACATTTCTTTCTAATAAGGTTTCTCATTGCTAAAGGGTTTGCTGACATGACATTTCTTTCTAATAAGGAATTACGGGATCTCCCTATCTTTCTAAAGAAGCATAAAATACAAGAAAAGGCAGGAAACAGAACCTACTTTCATTACGAATATCCTGCCAAACCTGAGTCTTAGACGAGAAAACGTAGCTACTGAAACTGAAAGAAAGAAAGGAATTTCCTGTAAAAAAGCTCATAAAACAGGTTAGGGATTAGATAGAATACAACTATCATTAGGTTGAGTCCCGAGTATCTTACTTACCTATTGGGCCTATTTAGCACCATTACTATCTTTCTTTTGAATTTAGCTACTATAAAGACCCCGTTGAAAAGTGACTTCTTAATTTAAGACTCCTAATAACTTACTAAGTGAAAGACTTTAATCTTTCTTTTCATTTCAGCCCTTTTCTATTTATATTATATATAGAAAAGATCTTTCCCACAAAGATTTACAACGTTCAGAAATAAGAAACTGATAGTAACAGAGTAGGAGTCCCTTGATAAACTACTCCGGGGTCTCGGCCGTCCTATAGGCTTTTTTGATTAGTAAGCGCAAAATAGCAATTAATTAATTAGAAATTCATTTTTTTAAGTGTAAGCGATCTTAAAACATTAGAAATTAGCAAGCAAAGCTTAGAATTCTTTATAGTCAAAATCGGCGGCTTATACCATAAAAGCAAGATTCGATTTTATGTTATCTTTTACTCTTGTGTGAAAAAGCCTATGCGATCCGCATAGAATAGGATTTTAGGAAGATTTTCTTTAGTAAGTCTAATTTGGATCCTACTACGAAGCCAAAAGGTAAAGAAAAGATAAGTTAGGTTAGAATTCGGAAGTAAGCTCAATCTTTCGTAAAACTGAAATTAGTAATTAGTTTAAACTCAAGCCCCCTTTCTAGAAAGGACCTAAATATTAGAGAGTCAAAGATATTCAAGCGGGCCTACTTATACATTATAAGAGGCGTAGGTTCAAAGATTCTAACTAAATAAGGAGTAGTTCATAATACGAATTCTTTCTTAGCGCTGGCTTTACATATGTATGCTGAAACTAGGTAAAACTCTAGAAGCTTCTCCTTTTGTCTGTCGGAACTCTTAAGGTTTTATTTTATAGGTTTTTAGGAGTTTACCATGTATATGCGCTCTACTTTTTTTTTTATAACAGTCAAGATTTTGTTAGCTAGAAATGCCCTGAGGATCTTGACAATACTCGAATTCTGACAAAAAGGTTGGACCTCTATGGGATCCCAAATTGAGACCCCTTTTTGAGAATGAGGATTGATATATAAGCAAAACCTCTCAAAGTGCATTTACCTTGTGTAGCGACCTGACAGAAAGAAAAAAAGTAGTTAATATTTATCTTTCGCAAAAGTTCGTACTTTTTATATCAACTTTCCAATTAGGACTTGACAATCTCTATCGGATTCCCCTAAAATCTGTATATCCGAATCCTAATCCTACAACAATAGCCTGTGCTCACTTACCACACCTTGCTAAACGGAAAATTCTTGATACTAAATAGCCTCGGAAAGGTTCCCTGTGACCTTACCTCACCCCTCACTTTAGAATGAGAAGAACTAGAGCTATTTCAACCTCGAAAGACAGTAACTCCAAAAAGGTTCTAACCCTATAATAACGCTTCTTTTATTTACTTACCCGAATTCCTTGCCACTTGCTGAGAGACCTGCCCATGGACCCAACCATAACTTTGCGCTACTGCTACAGACCGGAAGATTCTTCTTAAACTAAAAAAAGGACTAGCTTAGGGACAGGGACACAACTTGACTTCTTACACTTAGCCAGAAACGCTTTCACTTCCATTACTTTAGTTTAGAAAGAGTTTTGATCCAACCTTTTTAATTAAAAGGTAGGAACCCCTTGCTCTATCCCACTAAGGAAACCCCGTAAAATCCCAAAACAACACTTTCAAACTAGGAAATCTCCTTACCAATTTGACTGCAACCCCACCCATTCAAGTCAAACTTTTCCTTGGATACAACTCACATTTTTAACTTCAGACTTTTGGAATTTAGAACTCTATAAATAACAACCGAGATTCTATCATTCTATCTAAAAGGGGCTGGCTACCTGATAATAGAAAACCGGATTACCCTATCTTGACTTGACTCAATCCTTTTTATATTGATACCAGGAAAGGCCTTCTATAACCACTACTACTTACTTGCTTTCATACTTTCAAAACTCTTACTCAAATCTAGATCTGCTTTTGTATCCCCTATCCCATTCCATTTACTTTAGCTGCAACCGGACGAATACCCTTTGGCCCAGAGTTTTTAGACAAACCTCTAAAGAAAAGAATCTCCTATTATCCGGTGGAATCCCTAAGAAGTGCAACAACAGGAAATCTCTATATTAAACTAACTAGATACCTTTATCGTCTTTATCGAAAAAGAGACTGGCTTCGAAATTGGTTCTAGAAAATCTTACCGGGACCCCATGACTAACTAAAGTAAACCTTGACATACTCAATTGAATTAAGAAAGTAACTGCAATCCCCGATATCACAGGAGATGCCCCTACTTATCTACCTAACTATACCAATTTGAACTCCTATACACCCAAACTCCAGGGCTTCCAGATCCTAACCCACAAACTTGGGAGAGAACTGAACCGGTTTCACTTTCAAAAGGAGTCGACTGATAATAGAGGAAGTTCTGAAAGCTTAGTATCTTACTTATAAAGAGTCGCAGGTAAACGCTATCTTTATCTAAATGATTCTTGTATTTCACTGTTTTGTAGTTTGTAACTGAAAAGGGGGCTTATAAACTAAACTAAAGGAATGGAACCCCAGGTCCATTAACATAAACTTCTTACCTTAATAGTAGTGTATACAAGATTAAATAAAGAGGTAAATACTTGGTTAACCGAGAATAGAAGTAAAAAAAGAAATGAACCTATCAAAGAAGATTTTCTATAAATATAAAAAAGGCTTGAAGGTCTAAAAAAATTTCTTGTAGAAGAAAGGTATTTCATAGATATATTAGTGAATACCCGAAAAACCTTAATTTATAAAAACTGGGGTCGAGGAAAGCAGCGTATAAAGTTTTTGGGGAATCCTGCGAAGCGCATTAGTAAATGGAAAGGCCTAGCTACAAAGACATGGGTACAGAGTATGATAGAGAATACAAAAGTCAGTTATAAAAGAAAGAAAAAGGAAGAGACAAAACCAGTACACTATAAAGGCTCGACGAACTAAGGAAACCCAAAACCTCCCAGCCAACGCTCATAAAAAGGAATCTAGACGAAACCAGGCCTTGCTTCTTTTTATGTCTAGAATGCTTAGAATCTCGATTATCACCTATTCAGGTGCTATCCGGCCTCTTTCAAAGCCCTTTGCTAATTGCAAGACCTTTCCTTTTATTTAGAATCTTCTTATAGCTATAGAGTCTGCACTCTGTTTATTCTATGAAACCGCCTTTCTTAGAAAGTACCTATCTATAAAGAATTTCCTATCCGATGAATCCCTAAACTCTTTCTCTAAAAAAAAATCCCGTTGAAACCGATAAGCAAAGGAATTCCTAAGCGCTGCTATGCACAACTTCGACGCAGGGGGTCTACGCCTTCTCCAAGAATCTCCTTTCGTTCAAAAAAAGGGGTTTTACTCTATACTAGATCTACGCATCTTAATCGCGTACAAAATTTTTCTCCATCTTTTTTTTATCTAAAATGAACTCCTTTGTTCCAGAAGTCAAAGTTATACAACGCAATGAATGAGAAGGTGCGCCTCAATAAGCACTATCTAAACTTTTAAAGGGACTTATTCAAAAATTTTAATGAAAGGGATATCTACAAATCTAACTTATTCTACTACAATAAAGGGGTTATAAGCAACTAGGAAAGGAGAAATAAAGAAATGAATTAGAGATTAAGTTCATTCCGGACTTTTCTGATCTACTTTCGTATAGAACTTCATTGTATTGAATATTCAAGACCCTTTGAATAAAGAAAAGACAAAAATTTTTCAACGTATCAATTATTAATGTATTTAAGGATTCCCTAGGATTTTTGTTTATAATTCAGGATTTGCTTTAGTTACGTACGTTTAACCCAAGATCCTTGACAAGCCTGGTAAGATACGACATGTGTCTTTTGAGTAATTCAAGTAGTACCCTAACCTAATGGATATAAGAATAAAACCTATTTTTAAGTAAGAAACGCTCTAGTAATTGGCTATGAACGTTTAAAAAACTTAGGAGTTTAGCTGTAGCCATATTCTCTAGTCGGAATCTACTATTATAACAAGAGGTTTCCCAGCCAATGCAAACTATATAGACCCTAGGAGTTAGAGCACTCTATGAAGGAAGAATCCGCGTAGAATAATATAATATATAATAAAACAAGCTTTGAAAACTATCCTGAGCAGCCCCCCGGATTATCTTAAGAAAAGGGTAGAGAATCAAAGTAGTCTCTAAAAACTTAAAAAGCGATATATAAAGGGGGCCTGAAAATGTTGTAAAAAGCATCGATCTTATTATCGACTTCCTTTTTTCGCTCAAGGTGTATAGTAAGCCTAAATGGAGTTTAACTCCTTATTGAATTGAATCTCCACATAAGGGCCCCCTTTCTTACACCCCATAAGATTTTACTGCATTCTGAAAGCTTACCCATGCTATACTCTTAAGGATTTCTGTCCATTTTCGTACTATACTATATGTTCAGGTAGATAAGCCCTTTTGTGATACTGAGGGGTTAGACTTTCCTTAAAAAAAGCTTTTTCCAGTAAGTCTAAAGTTTCCTAACTTAGTTCTTTCTTTAAACAGAAACTTTCGCTCTCTTCGATAAGGTTTTTGGATTCCCCCTCTTATTAGCTTTATTAGATTAGCAGCATTAAAAAGACGGGGTTTATAAGTCATTCTAGTATCTTTTACGGGTTCAGTGCACCAAGATCAAGCAAGCAGAATCAAAAAGGTGTACAATTCGTGCCAGGATAAGACTAAGAAAAGAAATTTCATTTGAAGTTCAAGCCCTTTTCAGATTCAGATGCGGTTTTGAACCCTTTACATTCCTGTAACCCGAAAAGCGTTTTAGTTCCCTTTTTACCAGAGCCCTTAAATTCCTTTGTAATACAACCCTCTATTACTAGCTAGAACATTTCTATCTAAGTGATTTTACGGGGAATTTTGACTTCGGTTGGTGTTTATGAACCTTGATCACAGAGATTCCTATTTCGGTCGCTCAGTAAAATAAACACTTTAGGATAGGGGATCCCTTTCTCTTTTAAATTACAAGGAATCCTAAGGTTAACCCAAAATCAATTTTAGTTAGGTGTCAAGGACTTTAGGGTATTCTTAATTGAAGAAAACTTTTTGACCTATACGATGCAAGACTTCTTTCTATTAGTTAAATCCAGGATATAGATAGAATATTTGAATTAAAGCGAAGCCCCTATACTATGAACCGAAAAAGAACCCTAGTATAATGTAAAAAGTACTCCAATAAGCGATCCCACGAAAGAGGGTTTTGCTAGATTTTTATAGATACTTGTTAAAGTTACGACATAGGATACCACGGATTCTACTCTTTAGAACTCTCTCAGTTTTGCCCAGATTCCATAATAACTAAAACTTAGATTTATGGGTCAAGAACTATATATGCTAAAGTAACTCTAGTTTAATGAATTTTGACTATGAGTTACACAAAGGAGCGCGCCTAACCAAGGTAAAAAAACCTCTACTTTACAAACCCCTTTTACTTCTATACTAGACTAGGCGATTTTTGCTCATAAAAGTTTGCAGTGAAGTCCTTTGTAATGCCCCTTATAAGTTATAAGATAAGACGAGGGCCTAATCTCGGAGCCCCTTTTTGTTGAAGAGAAAGTCTAATTTTCTAATAAAAGAAGGAATTACCAAAACCTTTTGAATCCTAGGGGAAAAGCCCCTCCCAATTAAATGAAACCCTTCTATCCATCCTTTCCTAATAGTGGGAAACGCACACTAAGTCTTACTACTTTTCAAAAGGAATTCTTCGAAATGACTATAGAGTTTCGGTCTACTTTATTTTATTAATGGAGCTTCCTTGTTGAGTAACGGGGGGGCAGTAAGCAGGATAGTTTTGAGCTAGAAAACCCTTTAAGCTACATTTGAACAGTATTCATTATATGAAGTCCCCCCTTTCTTTTGAGCAAATGAAAATGACAGGTCTTTTAGCCTTCTGCTAAGCTTTTATTATCGCACACCTAGAACTTTAACTTTAAGGAGAAGTGACTTAAAAAGAGAGATCATCAGCTACACCATGTTCTAATTTTGAAGAATTTAATAGGCATAAACTCATTTTCCCAGGGTTTCTTTGCAAATCAAGTAGACATTCTTTTTTCTTTTCTTTTTAAAGGGGCCTTAATCTCCTCTCATTTTGACAGGAGTTTGCGCTAAAGTAGGACTCAAAAGAAATTTTGGGTGCTACTTAGAGACTCTTTTCTGCTTCTTTACTCTCTTATTTATGGATTTACGTAAAAAGGTTTACTACTATTCGTCAATTTCAGAGGCCGGGGCCTTTTAAATAAAAAAGACTGTAGATAACTGCGTAGACGCTTGCTCAATAAGTCAGTTTTTTTTTAATCTTATCATCAAGTTTATAATAGAAAAGGGTATAGCAATTTAGTAAATAAAAGCTATGCCGCCCACTGCCTTCCTTATTGTCCAAATAAAGTCAAAAACTCTTTTAAAAAGGTTTAGGGATAGCATTCCCTGTTTCTCTTTGTATAAAATTCAAGCGTCAGGAACTACTCACAAATTAGAGATTTGCCGGAGAATGCGTATTACCGATTCTTAAGGGACGCCGGGAAATTCTTGTATTTAGTTATACCTAAAGGGATAAAATTTTCATTAAAAACCTTAGACGGAGTGCTCCGTGTGAGAGTCATATAAAAGTGGTAAGGATTCCTTAAATATTTATGAACTCTAAAGGGCTTATAAAAAAAAAGACTTATTCTTATACAAAATGCTGAACCGAAGTAATAGTAATTCGCGCAAAAGCCTATTTTATGCCTTCCCGATAAAATAAATATTTGAGACTTTTATAAAAAGGTTTTTAATCCTAAAGAGATTTCTACTTTGTTTGCTTGATGAATAGAGTAGGCATACAAGGTTAAATCTTCTCGGCACAGCAAGTAAAAAAAGGGACCTGAACCATTCAATATGAATGAATCTTGTTAAAAGCGGCTTATCCTTAACTTACTAATAAAATTTCTTGCTTCGTTTTCAGAGTTTTCCTGTCAAGGCTTCCAAAAACTTTTTCGAGAAATATGCCTGTGGGTTTGATAAAGGGCTCTCGTTTAGCATATTTCTCCTGTTTCATCCAATATTAAAAAAAACCCTAGACCAGGTCTTGTGACAACTTATTTTAGGAGAGCCTCTTTTTAAAATTCCCAGAACGAGTTAAGCCAGGCTTGGAGCTAGGTAAAAGGCCCCTCTTTTAAGTAGGAAAACTCTCTTATTGAAATCCTTATTTCATTTAGTGCTTATTCGGGTTTTTTGAAAGACTTTTGGAACTCTTGCTCCCTACAAATTTTTTGCTAAACAGGATCCCGAAATGCAGAGTTAATAAGTTGAAACTAGGTATAAGAGGTAATAAACAAACTTTAAAAAGGAAACATTTTGACTAAGCATAAAAACCACCCAGCCTATTACCCCTATCTACATACCGGGAATGTTTAGTCCAAACAAGGGACTTTGAAGGCGGTAATGTATACTACTAAAGTAAAGGTAGAAGTTTATATACCCAAAGCCTCCCCTTTCCTTTAAGTAAGTTTTTAAGCAAATTCTCTTTTCTTAATATTGAAAAGGCCTCCTTAATTAGCTAGACAAACTTTCTATTTCTTAACTCCGTAAAAAGGAATTAGCCTACCCACATCTCCCAGTTTTGCATTCTATTTAAGACGACATTCTAGAGAGCCACTTTCAAGGAAAAAATAAGGACTTCTTCCACTAGACCTGGTAGAGTAGACAAACCCTTTTATTTAGTTCGGGTACTGATTTTTACCTATTCAAACAAATTACCACCTGATTCTACTATCTATGCTAAACTAAGATACTAACTGCAGCGGTAAAAGAACACAAAATAGCTAACCTATCCAGTACCTATTCAGGAGACTCTCTTACTTACAAAACCCCTTAACTTAAGATGAATAGGAATAACAAAAAAGAACCTAAATGGTTACCCTCAGAGTCTAGTTTCTCCTACTACTACTGCTTCCACTCTATTCCTACCTTGCCTATAATGAATGAGTAAATCAAAGTCAGTAACAAAGAAAGAAGAGAAAAAACTTCCATTCTTCACAATTAGTAAATCTAGTTATTTCTATACCCTTCAAATTTGACTTAATAAAAACCTGTAAAGGAATACCGGACAGAACTCCCATTCCTTAAGTGAAGTGGGGCTAGAAAAGCTACCCAAAGTCGAAGGAACTTCCCTAGAGTTTTTCTCCTATGTTGCTTTATAAGAGAGAAAAAGAAGCAAAGAGCAAGTCCTCTTTAGAAAGAAAGATATAAAGAAAAAGAAAGTCAATAGGTTAGGTATCAATGCATATACAATTTCACTCTATTACCTCCTTCACTCCGGTTTAGTTTAGCTCGTAACATTGACCGCCCCAATACACTATACCCTATTAACGGATAACCCGGAGGAAGCCCTCTTTAAAGAAACAAGAAATACAAATGAAAAGGAATCCTGCTAAAGCTACTACCGAGAAGTTCTAGAATATATCTTACCCGAGGTACCAATTAACCTGGCTTATACTACCTATTTAATCTATCTCGCAGCCTTTGTAATTTATTTGCAAGACCCTATCGACGAATCCCCGGAAACCTTGACCGTTCCGACCTTATTACACTTCATTTCTAACTCCCAAAATAGCGGGAAAACCCCTGGAAACTCAAGAGTCAGCCTTACCTTCTTTTTTATTCTACAAAAGTTTGAACCGGAGTTCAGAATAAAGTAACACAAGAGTTCGAAATCCCATAACACTGACTAAAGAAAGAGGACTCTTTTTACCAAAAGTGTAACCCGAAGAAAGAAAAAAGAAGCTTCGGCTTGCTCCTAAATATGAAAGAAAACTTACAAAAAGGCAAGATTCTATATTGGTACAATTACTATATCAAGGATGCTCTGATTCTAGACTGCAAGGAAGTCTCCCGAAAACTTATAAGAATTTCTTGAAACTTTTTAGCAGCACAGAATCTAGAGTACTACCAAAGTTCTTTTCTATTTATATAGAACGTGCACGAACAAAAGGGAATCCTTCTTTCTATATTCAATTAGGCTACCCCTAGAAAAAACACAGCAAAAGCATACTTCCGCCTTCCGGAAACACTTGACCTTAGATTTATAGACTCCTTTATGCCCTTCTGACTACCAGAAACGAACCAGGGAACCCTCCTTACATAGCTGCTTGAACCGGGAATTTAGGAAAGAAAAAAGGCTTGAACCTCTAGAGAGTACTTCCCTATCCTAGATATATAGTACTAAGATCTTCTATCTACTTCTACTTAGGGAATAGCCTTTCTTTCCTTCCGAACAAGAAGAGTCTTAGACTCACTAGCTTCCTTAAAAAGTTATCCCCTTCTTAAAAGCCAGAATATAGACAATACGAATAAAAAAAGTAAGTTATCAATTTAGAGTAAGCGCAAATACAAAAGCAACAAAGAAGAAAAAGTGCTTGTTCCTTTGCCCCTATAGCGTAAGTGAGTATACCTAGGAAGACCCGTATACCTTAAAAACCCTTTCTTTAAATTCCAATCAAGAGGTGTAGCGTATATCGAATTTCTCTAAGGCTTCGACTCTCCTATAGTAAGAACTAAAAACAAGAGGGCTTCGCACCTGAACTAGGACCTTTCCTATAAGACTGACTAAGAAAACCTACAAGAATAAGACAAATCAAACAATCTATACAATACCATATTAGAAGCTTTGAAAGGAAAGACACAGAATTCTCAATCCTAACAATAACAAGAAGAGGATAGCTACAAAGACTCTTGGTCTAGCTATCCAAGATATAGATTCCTGAAAGCAAGTCAAGAAAAGGAAGTCAAGCAGCAATTGGTAGGTGTTTCTAACTGATCTATAAATATTATAAAAAATGAATTACATTACCTTCTTTGTGTGCCACTCTCTCACTCTCGTACATATACTTTCGAAAGGGTTCCGTTCCGCAAATTTGTGACTTTTTCTGGAACTTGAGGCACTTTACTTAGTGAAAATCCAGTTTCTTACTTTTACCGAAATCTGACAAATACAAATTGAGTTTACCTCTTGAAAGCCTTCAAATTAGAACTACTTTTTTAAGAAAAAAGTAGTCCACGTATAGTGCCAAAAGTACTACTTTTCGCCGCTTTCCAAAAAGAAAACTACTTGAAACCGGGTTAAGAAAGAAAGATCTTACATAGCAAACTTATACCTTTAAACAGCTCCCTCTCTTTTAGCATTAGGAATTTTAGGGAAAGAAAGTCTAGAATCCTTGAAATCTCTAGTTATCCAAATGTATCAAACCCCCTTAGGAAAGTCCTGAGGAACTAACTAAAGAAACCCCCAGTTTACTTATAAATAAGAACTGCTTTACTATTATATCCCATTTATTAAGAAATTCCTAAGTTTAAGTTTGTAAGCTCCCCTTTTAGTATCAAAGGACCCCCGCTTTTACTGCCTTTACCCCTAATTGCAGTTCCCCTTTTTCTTTATCAATCTAGGAAAACCTCTGAATCTGACTCCTGATTTATTAAAAGAAACCCATAAACTTCTAACTGAAATTACGAAGCAACCTACTTTTCAGAATTGACTTCATTAAGCAGTCCCAGCTAACCCAAGAACTATATCCGAATTTCCTTTACGGCCTATTCCGCGCACTCAAACAAGAATTCGTATGTCAACGGATTTACCATCTCAGGCTTTTGCGTTCGTTTTAACCCATTTTCTAGAGTCTCCTTTAAACTCACAGCACCAGGAAGCTCTCTACTCGCAACTTCTGAAATAACAACTACTTAGAAAGAAAGACTGTCAATAAAAGCTAAATTTGAATACAAATGAAAGCAAGCAAGGCCCCTTCAATCTAGTTACGAAACCCTTAATTTGAAACTGGAACCCTACTGACTCGGCTGCAATTTATGGAACATACGAGATTTCGCATTCATTAAGAAAAAAGAAAGGGAGTGCTTTCAAGAAACCGCTAAAAAGAGCTGGGATCTTTTTGATTTAGTTACTATAAATTCTATCCTTTTGGGACTCTTCTCTCATAATCCAAGATCTATTGAATCCCAGCTACTTTATACTTTAAATGGGAAACATAAGGAACACAAAGAGCAAATACTTCCTTTTAAGGCTTTACAGTACAGTCAAAGAAACCAGGTTAGGGATGAAATAAAAAAGTCCCACAATGTTTATACCTAGAATATGCCGTTGTTCTACCTTTAAGGTGTGTGTTTCCCCATAAAAAAGCCTCTTTAGCACTGATTTTATGTCTTTTTCAACTCACTTTTTTATAGAACAGCTTAAGCTTCAGAGAGAATCTCGGTCAGGTGCAAGGCCCTCCCTATCCTTATACTGACTAAGAAACTAACTAGTATATAATTATCTTACACCAAACTAGGTATACTAAATACTAAAAGGACTCCTATCAAGTAAAGTACTAGACTAGAATAAAGAATCTATTATCCCTGCTTCCCCTCTTATAGTCTTAGAGTCCTGACTCTTCCTATCCTACTCTTGCTTTTGCTCCTATAGCTCCTAAGAAAACAAAGAATACAGAATCTAACACAAACAACACAAGTAGAATTCAAACAATTTAATAAAAAAGAAAAACAGGAAAGCAAAAAATACCAAACCCATTATCTAGCTCTAGCTAGGATTTCAATTATCCGCAGTTTCAATATAATACTCAGTTAGGGGTTATTCGACCTGAATGTCGGTTCAAATTTACTATAACATTTTTGAATTGTTTTTACGTGCAGAGAGTAGAATAAGAGACTCACTCTCGAAATTGTTGTTCATTTTGAATAGATCTCATCAAGTGGAAGACCCTAGAAAGAGAATAGGAAGGAAAGGAATTCGGAGTTTCTCCTAGATTGAGATTCCTTTTAGACTTCGCTTACTTGAATAAGTGAATACCCCGGTCAGGCATAGTCTTCCCTCTCTTATACTGACAACACACTAACTACAAGAACTAACTAAGACATATCTTATAGCTACATCTGTATCATTATCATAGCTAAAAAGAATACTAGCTTACTTGTTTCCTATACACTCTAGGAACTACCCTCTATACAGATAAACCCCAGAAAGCTTTGAGGAAGAGACCCTAGAAGAACTAAGATACTAAAACAAGAGGAGTAAGATTTGAACCGACGCGCTCAATTGCGGAGTGATCTAACCTTCCTTCTCAATAAGAATGTAATGTACAGTAGAAACAATCTACCAACACAAAGAGACTGATTATCTTATAGGGCAAGATTCGGATTTCATCTATCTAAGTTCTTTCTTGCAGAACCTTATTACTCATGCTGCTGCAATTCATCAGTCTAGCTAAAAGGGTACTGCTCTGCCAGGTTTCGTCTTTTTTTTATTCATTTTACCGCGGGCCAAATCTGTACAAGATTTTTTATGGGTTTCCCAACAAAGAAAGGGTCCTGATTTTAGGCCCGTTTTTAAGAAAAAAAGTAGGATTGATATACAATTCCTCAAAGCTAAGACTTTCTGATAAATCCAAATAGTGCTAATATAAGTTCAAATGGAATCGTGCCAAAACATTATCTAAGATATTATTTACAGTTTGGGTATCGATTAACCTGGATATTCCTTATACATACTGGGCTAAAGCCTGACTTTACACTCCCAAGCATCCTGTACGAATGAATCAAATGAGTTTAGAGTTGGAAACCGGGAAGCCTAGAAGCAGGGAGCCTTAAAAACTACCTTAATTGAATCAATTTCCTGTATCAGCGAAGAGAAAGGTATGCAGATCAAACAAAAGAATACTGAAAGATATATACTCATTTCTTTAGAGTTTACGTGCCCAGTGTTTCCCTATTTGACATCTTTCTCACCCGCTTTGAATTTGAACTCCTTATCTGCGATACCTACTCCATCACCTTATAATTAGAACTCCTTGACTTGCTTTCAAATAGACACTAAACAAAAAACTCCTACTATTCTGTACGGCTTATCCTTTCATTTGAGGGGCATCCCCTTTACAATTACCCGGCCCCGTTAAGAACCTATCAAGGAGTGCCGCAAAAGGAAACCCAGCTGAGAATACAGACTCAATCAGATCTTGCCAAAACCTTTGTCCATTAAGAAAAAAGGAATCCAAATGGAAGAGAATCGCGTCAATTTGTCTAGAGTGTCCTTTATTTGCTATTGAGGTACCTTTTCATTTCCCTGTTCGGCCTGATTAGGGCCCCTTTTTACTATGTTTCTTTTGATTTTCCTATTCTAATTATAGAGTTACGGAATAGAGATTCACTCTGAAAATAACCGGGTCGGGGAGCAGTCTATACTTTATACTATAAGAGCAACTTCCCAAATTTCAAAGGGTAAGAAAACCCGGAGGAAGTAAAAAAGTGTTTGTACCTATAATAACAATTCTCTTGGGTTCGGTACCCTGTGCTGGCCTCTTTAAAGTCAAGATTGACTATAGAATATCATTCTTGAATTACTTTTTTTAGATATTAGAGCAGGGATTCACTCCTTTTTAACCCGCCTTTACTAGACTGCCCTTATAATTAGAAAGGCCTAGTCTAGTTACATCTAAAAGAAAAATTTTCTTTCTACTCCTATCCCTACTCTTGCTAAATCCAGGTTGATAAAAGACAGAATACAAAGAAAAAGGCATAAAAGCAACCCTTGTTTTTTAGAAATCCCATTAGGTTCTTAAGAACTAGAAAAACTATGAAAGGAAAGCTATGGACCCAGATTGACCTTCCTACCTATAGACTTGTTCCCTTAAGATTCTAGCTCCTCCTTATTCTATTGCCTCTCCCTCTCAGCTATCTTATCCTATACTAAGAAGTCAGTCTCAGTCTATTTATAGTAGCCATACAGAGATACAGAATCTACTAAGTCTATGAAAGCAACAAAAAAGAAGAAAGCCCTTGATTCTAAATCTAAATACCACATTAAATTAAGGGGGAACATTGATATCAAACCCTTTATGGAAATTCCTTGCTTAGTTTATAGAAATGAGGGGTACTAGCCAAACTTCCCTCATACGTAATCATAAGGGAATCCCGACTCAATATCAATAGTAGAGAGTAGAGTTTTCGATTTTCTTTCGTTAAAAACGAGAGTTAGAGAAAGTTATTCGCTTAAGGAAAACACCCTTTACTAGCTTACAGAACAAGGCCTTATAATAAAAATCTCCTAACCTTGCCAATGGAAGACCCCTCTTTTACTTCATTTTTTGTAAAAAAATCCAGTTTCCAAATTCTAGCTTACTTCTTAAGTTTTTACCATACACTAATTTAGAATTTAATATGGGTTCCGCCTTTTTTAGTTGGAGAGAGTAAGTTCCGAATTAGCAAAAATGGGGTGCCTCTTTTATACTAAACTCAGGAGAGCTCTCGATAGGGTGAGAGATAAGAAGCATTGACCGGTAATATTTAGTTTTATCCGCAAGAATTAATACTACAGAATTCCTTATCAATATAACTTATCTAGTTAAGATTTTTAAAGAAGTGTATTCTTAGTAACTTATGGCTATAGAATTTTATTTGATATCTTTCAAATTTTTTAGTTGAGTAGAAGATGGAAGGGCCTGACTTTGATTATGTCCTCTTTCCGAATTACCTTAAACGAAATTTGGAGGCCTTATCTGGATCCGTTTATATCTTTGATTTATCCAGCGCTTCTGTTACTGAGTATCCATTACTTATCAAACCCTATATACCTTATATAATGAAGTATGACCTTAAAAAAGGTTTGTAATTAGACTGAATTTTTTCTACGGGATACCTTTTTTTATATCATTCCCAAGACGTGACCTTCTATTCTATAAGAGTTTCCTCTGTATCCTTTTTTATACAAGACCGCTTATATATGAAGAAGGAGTGCAATTTTACCTACACCTACTTATCTATCTTTTTTCGTTTATAAAAAAGAATAGAACTCAGATACTTTTCAACCCAAGTAAGACAGCGCGCTTTGCAGGTACTAAACCCTGAAATAGAATACCGCATTAAAAATCCTGAGCTAGGGACTCCCTATATATCTTAAAAAAAAGAGCATCCTTAAATTTGCTACGTAGGTGTCCAAGAAACACATGGGCAGAACTTCAATATTATGTAAAAGTAGAGCTCATTGGTAGTATATAACGGGTAAGTCCTTTAGATTTAGAGTGTTGTACGAATTTCTTAATTAAGATGCTACTATAGGTTTAGAAAAATTGGGTTATAATCTTTCATTTCATCTTTATCTCGGGCAGATTTTGACCGGTTCTTCTAACCAAAAAGACTTTCTAAATCTTTGGCCAAGAGATTCCGTCTTTTTAAGACAGAAAGCAGTTTGGAAATACAAGTACTACTAGAAGAAAGAAACTGAACTTAGGGGAACATTTCATCCATTTCTTTTGTCAGCGGGAAAACTTTCAACTTATACGAAGAACTCTTGAGTAGAACAAAGTCTCTTATAAGAACAACTTCTTTCTTATGCTTATGAAATGAAATCAAAAACCCTAAAGGGTTCCTGGATTTGCGTAGCAGCTCCCTTATGTAGCCCGTAGTAAGGAAAAGCATTTACTCCTAAACGGGTGCCTAAGACGCTTGCCGTTGTATCTATAAGTATGGTATGTAGTAAGGGAGACTCTTTATGCAAGCTCGTAAATAAAACCTTATTCGAAAAGTTCTTTGGTTTCCGCAGGGGCGGCAAACTTGAGTATTTCACGATAGAAGTGGGTTTTAGGAATTATATACTTCGTTAATGAGGAATTAACATAACAAATTTTGCCAAAATAGGAGCTCCATAGCCATCGCGATTCTTCCTATTTCCGTATCAAAAAAAGGTACTACCTACTTAAAATGGATATTCCAAAAAGGAACTCTGGCGAAATTGCTTAAAGTATTCTCATTTTTTTTACTGAATTTGAAATGAAAGGCATTTAGAGCTCCTGAGTATAGCAGGGGCAGGGAATTCCATATAACTAATTCAAACTCGCTAGGGTTTTCCTTAAGTTTCTTTTATTATTTACTTTTAGAGGGTCTATAACCCAGGGAATGATTTTTCTTTGTATGCGGATGCCTTTCGGGTTATCACAAAATTAGACACCCATTTTAACCTAGTTTTATAGTATTGGTATCTAATCTAGAATGAATTCCTTTTTCCTATGTAGAATCCTACCTAACAAGTTGTAACCAATTTGTTTGTGTACAGGATTTAGAGTATAAAGGGATAAGCGGGGAGTCTTTTCTCCCATGCAGGATTTCTTATAATTAAGAAAGAGATAAGCCTCAAAAAAGATCTACGGAATTTCCAGGGTTTAAGAATTAAGGGCATAACTAAAGAAGTTTCCTTTTATTTGATTTATGCTAGGGGATATCTTTTTTTAGAGAGAATATTTAGATTTATATCTTTCTTAGTCTTAGTGTAAGTGCTATGAGATTAGAACCTATGTCTTACTGCAGATATTGCTATAGTGTTACTGTATTCCGGTACACTTAACCGGAAATAAAAAAGAAAGAAGAGTTTTATTTATAATGCAATTTGAGTTCCACTGTCTTTTTTCTTATATCAATATAATTTTTTATCAAGCTTAGAAATAGCTGGAATTTCCCGATATTCTCCTCTAGTATTTGGGCCACTACTGTATCAGGAAATCCTACCCTATTCTACAAAAACTTTTTACTAGAGTGAGACTCAGCTCATTCGTCAATGTTTTTTGGCTCACGCCTTTTATCTTTTAGTTTTCCCCCTAACCTAGGCCTCCACTAGAGTGCGGTTAAAATAGACCGACGCGCCCTCATCTGGTTCTCTATCGGAACGCGGGTAAGATAGGTTTCTAAGTCCCGGTACTAAACCTATTTTATTTAAAGTAATGTGTCATATACTTAAATAAAGTCTAGTTCTTTCGTCAAGTAGAAAATCTCCAAAATTTGGATTTATAATACTTCGGTAATAGATAAAAGGCCCACCTACCTATTACACAGGTTTGATTCTTTAAGCGCTTTTTGTGCCCTATGCAACTACTAAAGAAAGATAACAGGTTATCTGTTACTATCTTAATTTCAGATTTTGTGACTCCAACATTTCTCGAAATCCCTTACCTTCTGATTCTTAAAAAAAAGTTGGTTTTAATCTAATTAAATGAAATATTAAAGAGAAGGGCATCCTTTAACTTTAACATAGTTGAATTTCCACTTTAGTACTTTCCTTAAAGTTAAGTGCTGTAAAACAAAAAGCGGCTCTTTGTACTGGATTGTGAATAGAGCTATCCAGCCCGGGTTCGTTGGTGTTCTATTACTCCTGGTTGAGATAGAAAATTCTTTTTGTGTATAGGAACTTCCAGGAAAAACCGAGTTTTCTAAAGGGGAAACCCGACCCCCTTATAGGGCCAACTAGATCTGTTTTTTACACAAGGATAACAAGAATCGCTAGTTTTTCTACAATAAAGAAAGAAAGCCTCAGGATACTCGACCCATAAAAGAGAAGGGATTCACGCCTATTGATTTGATTGAACCTGTGCTGGAAATTTCTGTGTATGGAAATCTAACTTATATACTTACTCCGACAGAGTTGTGTATCGTCACTCAACTATATAATATATAACTTGTGTCTTAATTTATATAATAACCCAATTGAATTCTATATTTCTTCGTATGCTGGTATTAGTGATACAAAAAGACTTGCCCAACATATTTAACACGTGAGTTTCTTAACTAACAAAAAATTGAAATATATGACTCCAAGCTAAAAAGCTTCGCTTGCTTCATTTTAGTGAGCTTGCTCTATAAAAATTCGTCGAAATTAGTATAAAACCAGGCAGTGCTTGTGGATTCAAATCCGGAACCCTTTCTTATAAACTTCTATTTTAGTCAGCTTTAGAAAGCTATAGATCTGTAGCTAGGGCAAAAAACCTTTTTCGTGTTGTGGTGGTTTCCTTTTTTTAATAAAACAAAAACGAAGTTTGATTCTTGAGAAGAGTTTTTTTACTTGGGATCTGGGATGTATTAGCGTAAAAAGGATAAACTCTGAATTATTCTGGGTCTTTTACTAGCCGGTGCAATTCACTTCAGTCCTATATGTCTTTTGGCTTTCCTTTTGTATGGAGACCCTATTCCCGGAGCATTTTACTTACAAATTCCCAATCAACACATGCGACATCTTTACAATGGATATCCCTTTTTGTTTCATTAGTCCTTTTCATTTTAGAGTCCAACACCTCTTAAGTTCTTATATGGGTATCCTAGGATAATTAGAAATCCCTGCGGAAACCTTAGGAAAGTATAGCCTTTGGATCCTGATAAAGTTCATTTACTTTTACTTTGTAATACAAAAATGAGAGTGACTTACATATTACTATTAAAAGAAAATCTTTGATATGGTATAAATTCTAAAACCTTGCACTTCTTTTTCTATTTTTAAGAATTTCCCGGATTCCTGAATAAGACATTCTTGGTTAATTACATTAAAGACCCAGTTTTCTAAGAGGTGGTCTATTTAGCTCAAATAGAATCCACTTTTCGCTCGAGAAAGCTTCTTTCTATTTTTATTATATTATCAAACCTGGAACAAGGCCCCGCATTTCTTACTCTATTCAGGAATTCCTATAATCTTACTTACTGACTCAAAAAAAAAATTCTATCTTTATTTTCATTTTATTTATAAGGGGTTACCTTGGTACTTTTTATTATGCTAGTGTAATCTAGAGTTCAAAAAATTTAGATAGAACGAGTACTTTAAATGAATGAAAGGTGTCCTTCGGTAAATGAAGTGCTTAACGGCGAAGAAAGATTGGGAAAGATAAAGAATCTTTCTTTATGATCTAGAATTAGACATTCATCCCTCCGTTTTAGTTTAGGGGGAATGCCTGGCCCTCTTTTGTGGCTA
>JAYMTL010000172.1:0-34268 GCA_036897445.1 Pelargonium tetragonum | reverse complement strand
AATCCACAGGAATTCCTGAGAGTATAGTTCAATTTCCTAAGGATCCGATCTATCATCCTGAAACATCTTCTTTCTATCTTACCTTTCTTCTTAACCCGCATACTTAGAGCTATACCTTTTCACTAGAGTCTCGATCTTATACATGTCCTTGTAGCTACTCTAAGCCTCCTCTTGATAATAACTACAGGTAGATAGAAGCTAGAATGGTATTCCTCTTCTAACCTAGATAGGCATTTCCGAGACTTAGCATAGCTATACTAGGATAAAGGTTCAAACCCTATCTATATATTACCCCTCTCCTCACTTACCTGCCCCTTAAAAGAAAACTGACCCTTTCCTATCTTTAAGCTACCGCATCCAGAAATGAAAAAAGTACTAGTAGCTTTTTTTTGCACCTAAGTGCGCTTTCAACTATCCCAACCCGACCTTTTGATATGTTTAGAAAACTCTTTTCGATGATCCAAGCAAGCACTAATTAAGGAGAAACTAAAATGCACAAGTATATAAACCAAATAAGTCAAATAGATACTATCCTTCTCCAAATAAGGGGTAGCCATCCACTAAGCCTTTTAGTTTCAGGAATTGCATTAAATTAAAAAGTGCATTAATAAGCTGTATAATTCTAGTGGTAACGATTCTAAAGATGAGATGGCGTAAACCAAATTCCATTTGAGTGAGACTTTTTCGGAGGAGTCATTTAATACCTATAGGAATTGGCAAACCCTAGATAGAGGAATTGACCCTTTTTTTAATACGAGCTAATTGTAAAAGCTTCTTTGATCAAGTTAAGAGTAGAGAAACTAGAATCTTATATCTCCCCACCCCAATTCCTTTAGTAGGCGCCTATCAAGAACTCAAGCTGCTAAAGAGGAAAGAAACTAGACTAATATATATAAAGAGCAAAGAGTTTTTTTAAAGACTATAACTAAGACTGCAAGGAACGTGCACGGAATAAGGTGTCACTGAAAGAGATCCTAGAATCTTGTCCACAAATTAAGGGCAACTATTCATTAAGAATATAAGATATAAATCTAAACCAAACAGCAGTCAATTTCAGAGAAAACTTTAATACACGGATATACTCTATATACACATACACAAGAGTTACTCTTTGTATATTTTGAATTAGCAGACACTCAATTATCTTTCCTTTTCTTTTTATATTCCTGAATACGAAATTATAACTACATTAGAAGTATTAGAAGTAGGAGGTCCCCCATTTACTTTGTTTTCTAAAAGGAATCCCCTGTAGCAGTAAAGGATCAATACTAAAACTCCTTTTACGTTAACAGTTTAATAAGGGATTACTAATATAATAATCAACGTGAAGGGTTCAAAAAAGATAGCTAGCACTTTTAGAGCCTCTTGTGTATGATTTTTTTCCCCATTTCTTTAAAATGACTTGCCATTTTACTGCTTATTTAATTATAAAGGTTGGTGTCGAATTCAGAGCCCTATATAACTGAACACCCCTTTTTTGATACCCGAGCTTAGAATTTGTCTTGTGTATTAGGTTCCCTCAGCCCGCGTGTTGTATAACCTTCACTTAACTGAAAATCTAGAGTGCCTTTACCTTAGACTTTCTTTTTAAGGGACTGTCCTCCCCTCCTCTATATAAGGATTCTTTCCGGAGATTGAGCTACAAACGAGTTTCTTGTTAATTCATAGCAGTCCTGTTTAACTACAAATAACTATAATGCCAGTTTTCTCACAAAAGTCTATTGTCTACCGGGAATACCCTAGCATTAGTTGAGTTTAAGTACCCTTTCATTTCTAAATAAAAAGAGTATCCCGCTGAAAATTCTTTTGCTTACAAGCGAATGCATTCATAAACTAAATTCCCATCATTACAAAAAAACCTTTATAGAAGAATCAAGGAAATTTGACGCCCAGTAAGTTATAAGAAAGTTTACAAGGTTATATATTGTTTAGAAAGGAAACCCAGGGGGTGGAGGCTCTAGGTCTAACTAGTAGAAGGGGGATTTATTGTCACCTACAGAGCAGATACTTGATATTCTAGATATAAAAGTTAGGTATTAATTACATTACCTTGCTTTTTTCTTTTCCTTTTTTATTAGCCTTTCTTTGACTGAGAATTGATGAGGTAGTTTTATGGGGTATACTTTACTAGTTAGATTGGGTTTGCTTTCAAAGGGGATTGGTTTTCTGGACATTCAAGTGAAAAGTTCTATTTCCAATTCCAAGGTGGGACAACAAAGTCGATAAGTTGAGGCAAGGGTCCTTTGGAAACTTTTGTATAAGCTATGTTTGAGTTCTTTTAGGAAAAGTCGAGTTGATAGGCTCTATCTAATAGTATAGTTTCTTCAATTCAAGCAAGAGCGGGTAGGGAAGTTTTGGTTGCAACAAAACTTCGATAGGGTACGCAACGAAGGTATAGATCTGAAGAGGCAAGCTCGACAAGGTACGACTAAGAAGAGTAGGAGGTGAGTAAAGGGCCTATTCTGATAGGTGGATTTCCTAGTCTGAATACTAAGACATAGTGTTGTAGTATTGTAACCCTTTTAGTTACTGTCTTTCTATATTTTGGTTAAAAAGGGGCTCTAGTGAGTGATGAAGTGGGTCGGGTCACAAAATTTCAAGGGTTATCTAGTACAAGATTTTTCAAGGATCTATAAAGAAATTGTAATGCTTTTTATATAATTACACACTTTTACGCGGGTTCCTAGCTTTTAATGATACGTAGAAATCAGGGATACAGGTTTTAGGTAAGAGAGTAGAAGTTGTGAAGCCCTTAAGAATAGAGGTGGGGTAGCTCTAGAGAGAGGGTATGTAGGTTCGGAGTACTCTATTCAATTTCATTCAGGGGTATGGAAGAAGGCTTTTTGTATAGAAATTGCTGAACCCGGCGGAATGAAACAAAGTAACTAAGTTAAGTTGTTGGGTCAAGGTATACCCCGAAGAGTCTATTGTATAAGCCGGATTTGAGGGATTAAAAGCCGAGGGGTCTCGCTGATAGGTCTCTAACTCTAATAGGAAGTAGGAGATTTTATTTAATTCAAGAACGGGGATAATCCGAGTCAGCCTTTCAAGAGCAGGAAGGCTACAAATAAACTAAAGTAAACTAGTGATAAAGATTACCGGGCTAGCTTTAAGGTTGAGGGGATTTGAGTTTCGGAGTACTCTAATTCGCAAAAAGCACTAACTTTAACAGTTATACAAAAACGGAATTTTTTTTTTTCAAAAGAGGGGTCTCAAATTCAGCAGAGGAGACTCAGGTTTTTCGGCTTGTTCAAAATCGACCTACGGCAAAAGTAAGAAACCCATTATAGGACCGGCCTTCGATTCTAGAAAAAGTATGATCGATATATAAGGAAACCTATAAAGTGCATTTTAGCTAGGGAATTGGTATCCAGTTTTCGAAAAAGTAGTCCAGCCAAGCCATATGTAACATCAAAAGTGTAAGAAACTCTTCTGAAATAGGCAGGTTTGACAAGGAAGCTCTTACTTGATAAAGAGATTTTGAATTAGATGAATCTCGAAGCAGAGAATTTGTAATTAGATATAAAGCTTCCCTTAAATGTTCAATCAACTCTGGAAAGTTCTCTAAAGCTAGTATGCTACCCCTTTTGCAAGGGTCCTTCAGTACCCCTTGTCAGTTTCTGAAAAACAATTAATTGAAAAGAAGCAGTCTTGACTCTAAAAGCAGTGGGTTTTTAGGAGAAGCTTAATCTGGGTCATTAAGTCTTGGGGGTATTCCGGCAAACAATGCCATGTTGCTATCTGGAGCGCTGTTTATCCGCTGCTGGGGTATCGATTAGTTTCCCTATGGGACCAATTTAACCTTAGCGAGGATTTTCTTGTATCCCTTTTCGAATTGCTACAGAGAGCGGAGAAGAGTAGATTCGTTCCCACTAATTCCTTAATTTGAATATATATCCCATTGAGGAAGCAGAAACCTTAAGAAAAAGAAATTTGTTAGAGTTTCTCTTATCTTACCCTATCCCCTCCTACTTTATACTTCACTTAGCTAAATAAGAGAGAAAAAGTAACAAAAAGAGAGACGGAAAGCTAAAGTCAAGTAACTTGGTTAGTTCAGCTAGGGCAGTTAGGTCAAATAAGCCGGCTAGGTCAGAAGAAGTTAGGTCGAGTAGGCCTGTGTTTGCTGATGCGTATTCCTGTGCTATCAATGATAAACTAGTACACTATTTAATACAGTATAATTTAATAGCTACAATAGCTACAACAAGTTCCATGCCCTACATCCTCTGTTAGTTAGGTAGCCCCGTTAGATAGGTCTAGCTCTGAATCTCCCTAATTATCTTATACTACTCCTCTTGTTTGCTAAGACTCAGATACAGAAGAATAAGAAGAATAAAACAAGTAAGTCAATGAAACCAATTAAAGGAAAGAAAGAAAAAGAATAAAAGAATCTGGGATTTAGGTTATAGCGTAAGATGGTCTATTCTAATGCTCTACACCCACCCCGTGTCAGTCGGTAAGGTTGATACTATCAAGACAATCTAAGGAAACTATACTCTCTATCAATAAGCTACATAACCCGTTGAGGGAGTACACCTTATAGCACATACAATAACAACAAACAAGAACCCTATAAGACTATCAAAGTACTATAATAAAGAAGAATCTCCTATTAGGTTAGGTAGGTATAGGTCTTATTCTTACTACTACTCTTGCTTATGCTCCTATCTCTCCTATAAGATATAATAATAGAGCTCCTAATCACCAAAGAGTACATATACAGCATATACAGAAACAAAGAAGAAAGAAAAGAAAGACAAGAACAAAGACTAAGTCAAAGAATAAGACTAAAAAAAAGACAAATAGAAAGTAAAGTATAGAAAGTAAGAAGACTAAGAGAATTAGCATGTATTGGTTGGTATAGCGGTATCTATGTACTATCAAAAGACTTTATACACTAACCTCCTAAACTCACGTTTACTCTTGAGGAGGGATACTATCCTGTTCCCAACTAGGCATACACCTGATAAGCTACATAGCACATAGAAGAGCCCAGACCCATATACACTAATATATAATATACCATAATCTATACTACTTAATTAATACAAAGCCCTCCCTCTATAGTACATACAACAACTAAGATAATACAGTATAGTATATCCTCCTAAAGTAAATACTCTTATACACATTATAACAAAGTAAAACAAACTAACCATAACTAGAAGAGCTAGCTAAAATAGGTAAGACAACCAGTTGCAAGAAGAAGGATACAAATTAGCTACAGTTATAGCTTATACGACGGAAGAAGAAGACACTAGCTAAAGGCTGCAAGAAGAAGAGGGGTATAGGTATAGGCAGTACAGCTCCCCGTAGAACTAAAAGAACTAAGATACAGGTATCGATTTAGATAGAGTATGAAGTAGAAAGAACAAGCAAGTCGTCAAGTAAGCCAAAATCAGCTAGGTCAGAATCAGTTTCAGTTGTAGGTGTATTATCCCTACCCTCTATAATTACTACTATGCATACAACCTCGTAAACTAGAAGGTATTGTAAATAAGATGGATACTATTTCAACAAAGCAAGCTTACCTCCTTACTGATAAACGCATAGTACACCGAGGAAACCTTATAAACAAGAGCAACAGCAGCATACTAGTACACTACCTAACAATTAAACTATACAGTATAAGATAATAGCTACACTAAGGAATCCCACCATAAGTCTACTTCCCATGCGTACTACCTTCCCCCATTAGAAGATAGGTATATCTGCTTCTCCTCCGAATCCTAAGGCTAAGACTCCTACTGCTAAGACTGTAATAGCGTCCCCTCCTCCTTCTTCTTCCGCTTCTAAGAAAGCAACAAAAGAAGAAAACTAATCCAGAGAATAAGAAGAGTACGGGCGTAGCTCATAAGAGTAAGATCTTAGTTGCAGGTATGGCTCTAACAAAGAGTACAATGAAGAATACCTCCTATAAACAACAATATAAGTATAAGGGCTTCGCACCTTAAACCCCTTAAGAATTCCCTGCACGGCAAGCTTATATGAAAGAGCACCTACTATACATCCTTCTACCTACTGTATATACCTACTAATACAATAACTACAGGAATCCCTACTAGCCTGTATCCCAGTACACCTCTATCTATTGCTACTGGCTTACTATCCTCCCTTCTAAGTTGGGTATAGGGCTTGCTCCCACTCCTACTATAGCTTCTGCTGCAACCGAGTCTACTATGTCTACTGCTGCTCCCTTTGCCTCTCCTTCTTCAAGCTAGTACAAAGATACAGAATACAAGTCTAACTCAAACTCTAAAACAAATAAGAAGGAAAGAAGAAGTAAGTAACTCCAGGTAAGTCAGGTAAGCCGAAGAAGCAGAATCGTCAGAATCCGTCTCTACTGGTGTGCTATCTCATGTGCTCTCTATTCAATTCACTTACACTACAACAACCTCCTTAAACTTGAAGGCGGTAAGGTCGCTTCTTATACATATAAGGGCTGCATCTTCTCAATCGATAAGCTCATAAGGTATTGAAGAATGAACCTTATAGCGCATACACTAACTAACAACAAGCAACTACCAAGACTTCTAGTATACATACTAATACTAATATAATAGCTACACCGGCTTACCTATAGGCTTATGCATCCCTGCTGCTTACTATCTTTCCCTCTTAGCTAGGTAGTATAGACCGCCTACCTGCTCCTACTACTGTCCTGCTAAGACTAGGCCTCCTTTGCTCCCTCTCCTACTGCTGCTAAGTCCAATACCGAATCTAAGTCTAGCTCAAATCAAAAAACGAAGTCAAGGAAAACCAAGGAATACAGAAGATATAAAACAGGCTCATTATAAGTAAGGAATGATTTTTAGACTTGATTTACCTGCTATGCCAGCTTTTCCATTAATGTTAGCAGCTAATACAAAACCGAGTTAGAGAATCTGGTTTATGTGGTTTATGTCTATAACTCCTTTCAATACTGCCTAGCCTGGTTTCCATTAGCAGCCAACCAAGAACCAAAGAATACCAATTAGCTACACTTGGGACTTCAATTTCTTTCCATTAAAGACTTAGGATTAGTATGAGGATGAACTCCCTTTCCATCTATCCCATATAGACTAGAATCCTGTTTATCCACTAAGAGAAAGTCTAAACTATCTAGAAAGACTAGGAATATAACTCACTCAACGGTAAGAAATCCGTTTATGTTATACCATCGGCTTAGAAGACTTCGGCTCGCAAGGACATTGGCAATGAAAGTGCAAGACTGACTTACAAGGTACAACAACAAACTAGAGGGATTTTCAGTTGGTCCTAAGAAGAAGGGTATTTACAGATGCTGCTTAGAGAGAATTAGTGGATTTCTAGTGGTTATAAAGCAATTGGTCAGAAAAACTCAACAGAAATACAATTAATTACATTACCTTAGCGTCAATTCCCTCTGTCAAAAGAGCTACAATTCAGAGCGTTCCCAGGAATCTGCTTTCAAGGAAATATAGAATGAATCAGTTTCCGTTCCAGCTATTATAGAGGTTACTAACGAGAAGTTTCCTAGCATCCAAAACTTATTTCCATGGACAGCTTTACAAGAGATTCTGTTTCCTTTATTTGCTTGGCTATTTACTCAAGACTACAAGAATACCAATTTGTAAGGTTGTACCTAAACTATATAAACTATCTCAAAAAGGTATCTACACGACGAAAATAAGTATCTGGTTTAATGTACATAGACTCCTCGAGAGAATCCCCTAAACTCTTTAGACCTAATAAGGCTCAGGCAATTTGACACTTTGTTAAACTACTAAACGGTAACTCTTTACTCTGAAATCTCCTCTTATCCATCTCTTATCCTGCAACACTTCCTTGCAATACCAATTCCGAAGTTGAGTAAAAAGAAATTCTATCCTGTTACCTATATCCACAGTTCAACCAACCTAGATAGAATACAAAGAGCTTTGGACTTCCTTATAGAGCTGCAATTTTCACTTTCCATTAAGAATTAAGACTCGGATTTAGGATTAACAGGATTAACACCTTCCCTCGACAGTTAAGAAAGATAGAGTTTTAGCAAACTGAGGAATTAGTACACTTTTCTTTCGAGTTCGATCCTTTCTTCAACTCCACTAAGACTAAGAGCTACAATAGAAAGTTCTATCCTAAGGATGGAATATACAACTCAAAGGTAAAAGGGAATCTCCTCTGGGAACTCTAAGAGTATCTGTTATTCCGATTTATCGGATACGTACAAAAATACTACATCAAAACAAAAGCTATGACTTTTACATAGAACCCTCATCTAGTAGCAGGGTTGCACCACTCTTTGTTATAGTAGAGGATCTTTCCAATAGCACAGCTTAATACAAAGAATTCCTAAAATCTCTATTTAGTTTCGCAGTTACGGGACCCTTTTTAGTCATATTTGACTCTCCTGAAAATCCTAAAAGGGGCCTATCTAGTATAATAATCTCCCATATAAAAAAGTAACTAATACATAGAATAAAGCAATTTAACTAATAAAACAAGTAAACTAAATGACAGGAAAGACTAAGACAATAGCTACAGTAACTCCTAGCAACAAAAAGAAGAGTATAGCAGCTACAATACTACTCCTACTAAGAAAGTTATAGGTACAGCTATTACGAAAGTCAAGAAAGCGAGTCAACAAGTCAGTAAAAAAGAAAGAAATAAGTAAGTCAATTGATGGGTATTCTAGTCATTATACCTAAGATTTGCCTATTAATTACATTACCTCCGCTATCGCTACAGTCGTACAGAGAGACTCCTTCCTACACTACAAGGCTAACCCCTCCTTATTGATAAAGACATAGAGCAAGAGGTAGTTAGATAGAGACTTATAGACTCATCCTAGACAAACTAATACCTAGCAACCTAAAAGAAGCCAAGGAAGCCCAATAAAACAGGTTAAGACAAGACCCATAACCATAAGACATTGAGGGCTTTGCGCCTTTGAAACAAGCTAGATATTCATTAGGAAAAATGTCAAGATTTTTCTAGTTAGACTCCCCCTTCTTTTTGTCTTAAGTAGAAGTTTAACTTGTTATCTCATGAAGACGCACTCTCCGCTTTACTATAGCAAGAAATCCAAAATAATTTAGTAACTAAAAAAGAGTTGTTTGCTAGCTCTAGTATACTTATTCCTTTATAAGCGGGATATGTTACTGAAGTTGAAACTTATCTAAACTTTTTGTATCAAAAAAGAGAGCTTCATAGGATCCTTTTCTTTATCTTAATGTAGTATCTTACGGCCCCATAACTTAGCCCTGGTATCTAACTGTTAATCAGTAATCCGGACCTAACCCAAGTATACTCTCGACTTAGAAAAAATTCGAAAGTTCTTTTCCTTGGAAGAACTCTTATTATATATAGAAAATATTGTGATAACTTTATATAACTAATGTTATAATAAGAATTTTCTTGCTTTTAGCTGGTCAAGTCTCTAAGTTTTCAATCACGTTATTACAGCAGTAATCAGCTATTAATATGGCTTTCTTAATCGTGATCTTGTCTAACGTATTAATTAATAGAAGAGAAGGGTATCTGGCAACGGATAGGAGTTAAGTTGAAATATTAAGTACTAGGTTTTAAAATCTTAGAGTCAATTTGTAAATAAATCCGATGTAGGATTAGCTATTTATCCATAAGACCGTCAGTCTATATTCTAAAATTTCCTTAGTCTTATAACTAGTATAAAAGAATGTTTACGAAGTTTAGTCTTCCCTTTTCTTTTAGGGAATGGGGCTCAAGTACTCCTTTTAGACTAATCGACTTTTTGGCAGCTTGAGTTTTTTTTATCTACAGCTTTTACGGTTCAAATTGACTCCATAGGAGCTCGCCCGCAAAGAGTAAAAACAAGCTACTTTAATTTAGTATAAACGGGTTGAGTTTTTTTGCTTTACAAATAAAAAGGTAGAACTTTGTAATAGTCAAGTATCTTTGATGTATAACACTAAGACCTGATGTCTACATTTAGGAGAAAATTCTGGGAAAAGACTAAATTGGTGCAAAACCACAGGAAAATCTTTTTAAAAAGCGGGATACTCTCTTTGTAGTTAATTATAGGGGCTTGAACTAGTAATTATTATTTTAGCATTTTGGTTTAAAAAGCTATTCCACAAACTTATCCTTGAGCAGTTAGATATTAGTTGGCTACGAAGAAAATTTTTAGAATTCTATCATATTACAGTTGTGAAGGTTTTCCTACTTACTCTTTAATCTTGTACTTGTAAGTATTACTAAAGGTAAATCTTGTCCTATAATCGCAAATTGTAGTTCAGGCAACTCCGTGTAAATTGAAAATATACTAAACAGAAATACAATTATTTCCTTTAAGCAAGGGTTAGATTCAAAAAATTTTATACCTAGTTAAGCGCTAAAGTGCCTGATAAAATGAGGCTTTTCTATATTATTTTCTTTAGCAAGGGATCTATATGAAAAATACATAATAGTAGCTCATTAAAATAAGAAACTTCTTAAAAAGAACCCTATAAGTTCTACTTTTGTTCTTGTAGCACTAAAATGAAGTACAAGCGGCACCCATATCTACGTTTAAGGGGGCTTGCCGTAGTCTCGGCTTCTCTTTTTTTTAGCTGCCTCTGGCCAGATAGGTGCTCGCATAAAATCCTAGCCTTTTTGAATTAGATATTTCCTTGGAAAAGTTAAGATGTCGCCTTTTGTTATAGTTATATAAAATTAGACTCATTTTTGACCCAATTTCGAGCTTTTTTGAAAGTTATATAAAAAGGGCATACTCGTGATATACTTACATCTAAGTTAAAACCAAGCCTTAACCCAGCTTTATACGATTACTTTTTATGATTTTAAGAATATTAGCTCCTATTAATTAAAAAAAACAATATATACTATAGCTGCGTTCTACTTGTTTAATCTGCGCTTAATCCTGTCCTGGCATAACTTCCAACTTGTATTTACTAGATTTTAGTTTCTTAAGTTATAGCGAATTTCTTATTCACTAATGTATTATACAAATGTACCTGTACCACCCCCTCCAACAAAGCAAATAAGAATTACCCGATTTTTACAAAAGTCAAATTACTCTCCTAAAATTCCAAAGAGCAGAATAGAAAGTATACTCATATAAAGATAAAAAAAGAATGGCCCCTTTTAAGCAAGCTAAAAGCCCGCAGTAAGCCTATGCTGCATAGAAGGGCTCCTCTGTTAGTACTTCTAAAGCCCGGTAAGGAAAGGTTTACGATAAGTATAAGGAAACTCCTCTAAACCTTTTTTTATCTAGACACTTCTCGTTCTTACTTTATTCCTAACCCAGAAACTGCGGATCTATTATAGAAATATACCTTTGACGGGACTCCTCGGATATATTTCTAGGCCCTTCTTTTTTTTATATCTCAGCTTAAGCTTTTTCTACTATATATCTTAGATTTAGATCCAGAGCAAGTAAGAACAGAATACCTTACTTTTAGATTCTTAAGAAGCTCTTTTTTAAGTTTTTGTTTTGCATTGGCAAGTACATCTGTAAATCTTTACACATTCACTTGAAAATCCCTAACTTTGACTTTTTATACCCACCTCTGTCATATAATGAGCACATATACTTGTAGGATTCTGTTATTGGTATTACCAGCTGTTTGAACCTTAGGATATTCTGTAATTCAACCTTGCTTGAGTACTCTAAGAACATTTTACAAGATTAGGGCCTCTTTGTTAGCCATAGATTCATAAACTTAAGAGTTGAATCTATCTAAGTTCTTTCCTGCTTTATTTCTTTTTGCTTGTTATATCTTGGATGAGAGATCCTATTACTTTTCAGGGGGAACTCTATGAATAACGCTATTTCCAAAAATGTTAGTACTTGTTTACTACTCTGGCTAACTTTTAGGACGCCGTTTTTCCGTAAAAAGTCTGGGGAATATAGTATTACAGGACTCTTCCAAAAATTTTGGGATGCATTTAACCTTTCACAAAATCAAACTCTGTGAACAAGTAACAATAGAGAATTCCTGTTATTGCATATATATTCTTAGTATAATAAAGAAGTTTTAGGTCTATAAAACCAAAAATGACGGTAGCGAACCCTGAAGTTAGTATTTGAAAAAGTTACCTATTTTACACCTTAGTGCTTTCCTGCCCTTTTCTCTATCTGTAACAAAGAAAGCTAATTAAATAAATGTAAGAGAAATCCCTTTTGATAGATATTTTTTTCTATCTTTCCTAGCGAGTAATATTTTTAGTAATTCCAAGGGTAGAGAATTAAAGGAATCAGACTCCTTTGGTATTCTTTAGATTGTAAATAAGATCAAACTTCTGAACAAGGAATAGAAAAACCGAACTGCGGATAAACAGCATTCTAGATGGCAACTTTTGGATTCTTCGAAAGAATTGGTATTCCATTATCTCTAACTTTTTTGAAAAGTCTTTACTAATTGTAATATATTTTAAAGTTATAAAGGGAACTTTTTTAGAGTTTAGTGCTATTTTATCTTAGTGGACTTTAACTTTTAAGAAGTCAAGTTTAGGGTTTCTTAAGAGTAGTTTCGCTTCTTTTTATTTATAAGAGGGATAACCTACAGCTGTATACAAATTGAAAGATATATTAAGGGAGGACAGAACCTTATAGAAAATGTAGGTAAGATTTTTTGTACTGAAGAGTCACGCATTTTAGTATTTGTGAAGTTAACCTTACACTACACTGAGACACTGCTTATTCAAAGCTAACCTCTTTAGAGCTAGACCCGATTTGATACCCCATACCCTATTTTAGTCAAAATTTGTACTTGGATTCTTTATCGTACTCATAGCTAGTAGACCTGTACTCTACTTGGTAGCCCTGCTTTATTATGCGCTTTATCTTTTACGGAGCTGAGTATACCTGTCTTATTGTAGCTAGTACTCTTATTATTGTGCTGGGTTTTGGGATTTTTATGCTAGTTATTGTATTATAGAAGTTATTCTATTCAGTTCCGTAGTAGTTAATACTTACGTAGGGGTTATAGTCTTATTCCTCTTGCTTTCTGCTCTTACTGATAGATAGGATATTCCTAGTTTCCGGACTGTAGCATCGCGAAGGTAGGGAATCCTTTGAAGTATTGCGGATAGTAAGTATATCCACCTCAGCTTACCTTGCTGTTTCATACCCACATTCAAAAAGAGGCCCATTATCGGATTTGTTTTAGTTATCCTATTCCAACAAATTTCGAGTTATAAAAATTTCGTATAATGTAGAATATAAATAGAAAAAGGGACAGAGAAAGGAGTCCCTATAAAGTCAAAAAGGTCTAAAAGAGATTTTTCGAGTAAGGCAAGCTTTTTAGTTTAATCTTTCAGAGGAATTCTTCTGAGAGTTACGCGCTATTAAGCCTTATTCTAAAAGGAAGTTAAAGTCATTTTTTTTTTTTTAGTTAAAGAAAAGGACTCGTCTTTATATAGCCAACCCCGAATTCAAATTTTTTTTAAGGAACAGAACTTTTTGGGATTACAGAGTTATAGCAAGTATAAATTAAACTTAACTTTAGAATGTTCAAGCAAGGGGTTTTGGGTTTTCTAGATAAGATTTAGTATTATAAGTATAAGCTACGGGGGGCTCTTACTAATGTAAAAGCTTCTTTAGAAACTTCGAGATTAAGGTATAGAACCTGGTATTCTCATGAGGTTTGTATGCTTACGATAACCCAAACAGGTCTTCTGAAGTGAAAGTCTTTCTTTTTTTTATTTACTCCAGCTCTATAGTCATTCCTCTAACACCAGTTCTCCAACAAAAGGGCTCTTTCTCGGAGTTATGAAGTCAAGTGAATTCCTAATCCTAAGATAAGATGGGGGAATTTCCTAGGTCTTTAGAGACCGGTTTTACAGGTAGAGAGTTTATCCTAGAAGTCTCTCCTACATCCTAATCAGCTCCTCTACTAACAAGGTATAGAACGGTCTTATAGCACTCTAAATTCTAACAAGAACAAGCAAGTGGGAGTCAATCCTATAAAAGAAGTTAGCCAAACAAGTGAATTCTCTCTGGGGAAAGCTCATGAATAGGCTAATAGGCAGCTGTTTTCTAGATCCCAAATGGCATGTAAGCTCTTTGAACAAGAAAGTTTATCAATAGTAGGGCTTTTGCTTTACAGTTTTAGGATCCCTTTTGATAACAGTTTTAGGTTTTCCAGTAAGTGAAGTCAAGAGTCTGTTATTGGTTATTCCATCTAGTCTTTTAAGTAAGGAAATGGCCTTAGTTAGAATCCAAGACTTCCTAGCTAGACATTAGCAGCAACAAAAGTTCTCCTATCCTTACCTTCCTTACAGAGTACCCAAACTGACAATAAAAGTTATTCTAGCTTCTAGCATAGTAACTTAATCCCTTGATAAGTCTCTCTACTTTATTAACTCCTATATATAGATTCTAGCACGGTTATAGGTCTAGCTATGAAGATACTTAATGTCTATAAATAAGATACAGAAGTCTAGCTCTGGGATTGTAGCTCTATAAGGAGTTTAAGAAAGCATGGAAGTTAAAGTAGTGAAAGTTATGAGTCTTTTGGAGCCAGTTTTAATATCTACAGCTAAGTAAGATAATTTAGGAAATCCCATAAGATAAAATACGGAATAGTAACATTAAAGCTATACCACCCATTTACAGAGAGGATTCTACAGTCCCTAGTATCAGCAGCAAGCTAATGAACTGCAAGTAAGTTATTTAACAGTTTTGTTGGTAAATCCTATTCTATAGGCATTTAAGCTCCCAAAGTGAAAGGTTTAACAACAGTAGGGGCTTTAGGAATTGTTAGACTATAAGTATAAGTAGAGACTGCAGCAAGCTCCTTTATTGTACTAAAGCTCCACAGGTCTAGATTTCATGTTTATGAATAAAACGGATACATCTGGCTTTGGAAAATCTTGTTGCTCTTCAAGAGGTATTTTACGATTAAGATTATGTAAGATTCTGAAAGTAAGTAGCTTGAAAGTGTTATGAGTATTTTGGAGTTATAATGTATTCATGTTCTATTTAGGGTAGCCCTTCTTAATATAGGGAGATAGTCTTTCTTATCATTTGTAATAGGTAGCTCCTTCAGTGTTTCAAGTTTAAAGGGAACTTGGTCTTATAGTTATAGTAAGTATCCAGCGGGAAGTATGAACTTGTTGGGTCCTTTGTAGTAAGAAAGCAGGTTTTCAATGTCATATTTAAGAAGCTAAATTGTCTACTTTTAGTGTTTAGGAATGAAATTGTTGCTTTATGTCATGTTTTTCCTTATTAGATTTTCGTTAGCAATTCCGGGTAAATATTATTTAGTAAGCTCCTGCACAAAGGAAGATTCAAGGTATATAATACTTGGGATGAGGCTTTTATAAAAGGCATTCTGGAGAATAGAATAATTTGGATATGGTATTGTTAGGTTTTCAGGATAGTAAGGAGTTGAAGCAAAAGTTCTTTTGTAAAAGAAGTCAGTCAAGTCCTGAAGATCTAGTTCTAGGCGGTCTTATAGTGTAAGTTGATCTCCAATAGCAACAGAAAACACCGGGTTAGTGCTGACAGGATTGCTTCTACTGCTCCTTCTATGGCAGGCTCCTACTACTGCAAAGTCATAAGAACTAAGTTAATAATCACAAGTACAAGAGGAATCCCGCTTACTTAACAACTAGAATACTAAGTACTAAATATCTATAGCAACAAGAAGACATAAGACAGGTCCTTCTTATCTTTACTCATCTAAGTCTCTGCCAAGTTTAAGTCCTAAAGGTAGAGTTTATCAAAAAGAGTTCTTTAATCCTATACTGGAATTTAGCAAATATGCTGGTTGTTACTTGGTTTTCTGTCTTCCAGGTAAACAGTTTCTAAGTTTAGGATGGGTTGTTTTCGTTTCAGGGTTTTCTGATCAAGGTAATATTCTACTCTTCTGCTTTGAAGAGTCTGGAGGATTTAGCTTGTTTCTTTGCAATTCCCGATAAATGTAGAGGCTTTCCTAAAGAATCTTTTTCTAAGAGCTGAATATTTTATAGTAAGTGAAGTTAAAGTGAAATTCTGGGTGTCCTGTACCAGTTCTAACAAAGGTAAGCATCTTGCTTTAGCAGAATAGGCATTTAAAGAATCAGAAAACTAAGTAAAAAAGAGGTCAATGAGGTATATAATGAGAGTCGGGTTAATCCTAGAGTTTATGGGTAAAATGTATCCCAACCTTAAAAGGGTATCCTAATTTGACAATAAAATACAGAATTGATATAAACTTTAGAGTTCTTCTATAGAATCTTGTAGTCTTTTCTGGAAAGTCTTTCTATTTACTAGAAAGGTTTATGATCTTTCTTAATCCCTAGTTAGAAATCCAAGTATTTGGGGATGCTAGTTTTATAAGTATATCAGGTGGTAAAATATCTTTCTTTCCTTATTTGTTTGGCAGCAAAGCAAGTTTATCTTGATGGATGATAGTATAGAAGTCTTCCGAGCGCTAATGGGATATAAAAGGAGTTACCTAAACCATCTTCTATTTCTTTCTTATCTTCCTTAGTAAGCGGGTCTGTATAATATACTAGAGGCATTACCTCGGATGCACTCAGGCGGTAAGGGTAATTCTTCACTCTAAGCAAGCTTACCTCCCGTGTCTGCAGAGCACCTGAGGTAAGCTTGCTTAGAGTGACTTTCCTGTTTTGTACTATCCCCTCTCTAGTAAGTGTTAGTTAATCTAAAACTTTTCTTTACGAAATCCCATTAATAGATAGTTTTTTTCTATTTCTAGTCCGTAAGCTATACTTAATTAATAGGGAATTTTCTAATCCTTAGGTGCTCAAGCTTCCATTCTAAACAAGTTAAAGGCTTTTTAATTAAGATTAATTAAGAGGTAAAGAATTAAAACATAGTAAAGACAAGGCAAACGTATCAACTAGGGGCAGAGATTGTAATAAGGGTTTTTTCTAGATAGTCAATTTGGGCTTATTCTGCTTATTCTATGGAATCTGCATTCCTTATAAGTTTTGACAGGTTTTCTAATTCTAAAACGATAAGCTACAAAGGAGGAATGCACTTAAACTTTTAAAGAGCTACTTCTATTCTGTTAATATGTTAAGCGGGAATTCTTCTTTCTAAAGGGACTCTAAAAGCTTGAAGCTTGAAATGTACAAACTTACAAGGCACGCATGAAATTATGGTATAATAACCTCACTTCGGCATGCTTCTATTGAATTGGTATAAAATAATCCTGAGTATTTATTGAATAAGGGCTTTCTTAACTACTAATGGGATTTGTTTATCCTTGAATTTCTAGGTCTATGGAAGTTCATTGGCAGGCTGGCTCTGTTAGGTACTTGGATTTGGTTAGTGCGTTCCAGTATTTACAGCAAGGAAAGCTAATGATGTACTGTAAGTAAGTTCTTTAATCTTTAACAGGAGTAGCTGCTATTTCTATGTTATGTGTAAGGCAAGGGTTTATTAACAATAAGGATAGACTTTGTTTCTTGTAATGCTAATCTTGTTTTTACAAAAAGTAAGGGTATTCTAAAACATCTTGAAAGGGGCTCCAAAAGCTTCAAATAAAACTTTAAGGGCTAGTAGAAAGAAACTTCCTCAACTTGTCTGCCTGGTGGTGTGTTTAAAGCTTCATTTTCATAATAGGGGTGAGTATCTAAACTCTTTATAAATAAAAAGGGCACTCTGGAAGGAAATTGCTTTAGTAGGTAAGATTTTAGGGAATAGAAAGAAATTTGTATTAGGTTTCTTTCTTTTTTTTAGATATTAAGAATTCCTGAACAAGACAAAGGCTTTCTATAATTCTTAAAGGGAAGTTTCTTTATGTCATGTTTTTTAGGATTCCATAAAACTGAGTACAAGGAAGGAGAACCCGTGTAAGGACTCAAAGACTCAAAGTAAAGAAGGGAATCCCGCGTTTATGAGTTACCAGATAATAAAGGATTTAGAGAATACAAAGAATATTGAAGCTAAAGAGCGGAATATTTCTAGTAAGTCAAACTTAAAGTTAAAGTTTTGTTATCATGTTAGTCTGTAAGTATGTACTATACTGAGACTACCATAAAGAGCTTCCTCCCTCCGGGCGGTAAGAGGTATTCATTATCTACTAATACACCTCTTTGTACGATAAAATGAAGTAGAGTAATTATCCTTAAAACGTAACTATTACTATATATTAATTACTACCTAAAATAGTGATAGATCTCCTAGGAGAATACAAGGAAGAGTAATACAAATATTAACTACAAGCTGCAATAAGACAAATAAGAGGAAGCAGCTATCAAGATACAGAGTTCGGGGCTAAGCTCCAAAGGTGTAGCCCATAAGTAAGGAGGTTTTTGCCTAACAATTTACAAGGATGTAGTTTATATTCATTCAAGACATCCACCAACTCATTGCCATCTTACTAGGCTTGTTTATAGGATTAAATCTGATGGACTAAAAATTCTTAGATTTTTGTCTCTAAATAGTTTTTACGAATTTGTTTATCGATACTAGAAGTTTTTTAGGACGGTTATCTGCTTGCTGATTTTTGGTTAAATTCATTCTAACATTCGGAAGAAAGACTAGAAAACCCATTATAGTATATATATATGTTATACTAGAGAGTATACACTACTCGAACTATGGTAGTTGGCTTTTTTATTACAGATAAGATTTTTGGAGTCTTTATAACTTGAAAAGGGAAAAAAAGGGCATCTAAAGAATATAAGTTTCAAGAACTAAACTAATAAAGTGGTGGTAGAGCAGAGTCTCGCTTTGTCTCTTAGAATAAATGGAAATAGGGAACCCGTAATTTAATACAGTAGTCTTGTTTTCTGTCTTCTTACTAGCTTGTAGTACTCCTTGTATTTACTAATAGAAGTTCTATTGTTAGTGTTAGCATATAGTTATAGTATTACCAAGTATTTACTAGTTAGTACAGTATACCTATACGCCCATCAACTTCTTTATGACTTACTTCTTTTATTACCTGTTTCTTAGTCTTCCGCATGATTTCTTAACTTGTTTGACTTTGCTTTGTTCTTATTCATGACTAGCTTTTAGAAGTCTTTTGAGATTAAAAACTTTCTTACGAATTATTAAAATAACTTTCCTTGTAGCTATAAAGGATACTGGGGGAGCTTGTTGCCTGTCCTAGGGGTCGGAGTCCTCCTCTTATGGGTGCCTAGTGTTGTTAGGAAATTCTATTGTTTTATGTTAGTACAGGAATATAGAGTGATTATAGGGATTCCCCAGATAGTTCCTATTGATTAATCTTGGTTAGTCAAGTTGTTTTATTAAACAAGATTAGATAGTTATGGATAATGGATATAAATAGTAAGATAGTAGTTTTAGTTCTATTCTAGAGTATATAGTAGTGTCTTATTAAAAATAGTAAGAAGAGGGGCCTTATTAGTTCCTTGTCTTTTAATTGTATTAGATTGCCTTAACAGTTAATTTAGAGAACTCATGCTCCCTGTTGCTTATCGTTCGGGAGGAGTATGCCCTTAGTAGAATTCTGAGTACATCCCTTTTATTTACCGACTTCCACTTTGTGAAGGAGGTTAAGGCATTAGGAGATATACCTAATAGAACATACTTACACTTTGAAAACAAGAAAAGGTTCTAAAAAACAAGAATGACTCGAATTGGACTCTAGCCCTACTTTCATTCCAAAGAACTAACTAGAAGAAAAAGCCCAGAAAAAACTTTACTTACTGGAAATGAATTAGCTTCACAATATTCTTTGGCAAGCCTCTAAAACTCTTTTCCGGAATTGATATGAAACGGAAACTATAGGAGCAACAAACCTCCCGAATTGCCTAACATCTATTTTATAATACTGTAAGCAAAAAAAAGCATACAGAGACAGTCCTAAAATTGATATTTCCAGAGTACTTTATATTAGGAACAAAAGAAATTTTCCTCTTTTAATTTCTTCATATGCAGAATACCCTAGGATACTATATATCTATCTGAATGTCTATACCCTTTCCTAAGACTTGTATTGTACTAGAAAACCTCGTAATAACTATACCCTGTTTCCTCTTTCGTTTGCTAGGACAGACACCCAGAGCTATACTTGGCATTCTGTAGCATATCTCGTTCATCAAAGCTAGACTCCTTTGTATCTTAATCTTAATCGGAGCTAACCCTTTTCTTTACTTTTACTATAATCCTAATTAAGAATCCCTAAGCCTTAAAGAAACCTTTAGAATTAGAAATCCTTTGTCTTGTTCAGGAATTCTTAATATCTAATAAGAAATTAATAAATAAGAGAAGGAGCCGATTTCTTTAATTACCCGGAACTATAATCTAGGAAACATAGAGAACTATTTATCAAGCAGGGGATTTTACATTGTATTAGATTAGCTTTTTCCACAGATACAGATGAGAAAGCACTAACTAAGGGTACCAACAGAGCTAGCCTGTTCATTAAACTTCCATTAGTAAAACAACTACAAAACGTGGAAAGTACTCACAATAAGAAGATAATAAAATAAGAAGCTTTAAAGTTAAGGCAAGATTTATCTTGTGCTATGCTTTTATCGTTAAAGAGGATAAGAACCTTAGAAGAATAATGAGTACATCCATCTACCCAACTGAAACTGGAGGGCGGGAAATGCAGGAGAGTACTAGTTTAGTTAACCTTACACTATAAAGCCTACAACTGGAAAAAAGAGGCTTCCCAGATTTAGCCTTAAATTACCCCCTTAAAAATATCCTAAATTCTAAAAGAACTAAAACTTGACTTCATATAATCTTAAAAAAAAACTACCCGAGCTACTCTATAACTTTCTTACTTTACAGGATAAGAAACTCTTTCCTAGACCTAGATGCTAGACTCCTCTTTAATGAAATTAACCAGAATCAGAGACATATTACTATAAAGCCAAGGGCTCATGTAAGCTACGTTCGCACTCTAATTAATAGACAAAAGCTATGCTACCTGAGTACCCTATACTATAAATAACACTCCCGAATACCTATACAAATAGACCCTAAAGCAAGCAAGAATCTTAACTCTACTGGCCTGTAATACACAAAAGAAAATGACAAATGCACTAATGGATTCCCATTTTGAGCTAATATACAGTTATTCCATTGACAAAGACATATCTAAAACTTAACTAGTATGCACTCCTCCCAAGCCCACGTCTCCTCTTTTAAATTGAATAAGATGTACCTTACATAGAATAGAAAACTATAGCCTGTACTTCTTTGCTACTTGATCTCACACTTTCCCCATTGGTGTGTAGAGTTTTGGAGTGATTTGACTGATATGTCCTTTAAGGTTTATTGTGAAATTAGTACCTAAAAGATCTTCCGAGGTCTCATACCGAGTTATTGGCACTGTGTTTAGTTTCACCTCTATATGAGTAGCAAGCCGGGGTCAAGGAAAGATAAATAATGACCAGATTGTACAACAACTACATTTGACTGGCTCTTATCTTTCCCTAATTTCTTATTATATAAAGCTTTTCTTACTGAAACAAGACATAAACCACCCCCCTTTTTTAGTTTATGCAGAGTTACGCTCTAGCCTAAGAAGCTAAACAAGATAAAGGAAAAGATGTTGGGCCTAGAGACATGTACATAACAGATTCCGCACTTCCAATATATACGACTATTATACTAAAAAGCCAATTAGCTTATTTAGGACTTAAGTCTTAAGGAGTGAAATTCATCTTCCTTTTTAGTCAATTCTTACATTTTACTATAGTATAGGGTTACAAGGTATAGAAACCAGTCCTAACACCACGAGAGTTTCTTGTACGACCGGCTTGCCCCGCTAAAGCTTTGGGTCTTCTAACCCCCTTTGGAGTTCTTCTGGGGTTGTAGTAAAAGGAATGCAAATGAAACTTTATACATGATTGATCTTTAGCTTAGTCATAATCGAGAAAAGTGCTTTGTAGGGGATACCTTTAACTAAGGATCCCACAGATAATTAAAGGTGCTTAAATAAAAGTTTTTTTATTAATCAGGATAGCATTCAATTCAAAAGGAAGTCAAAATACTCATAGTACGTAATCAAAAGTTTTAATACAAATATATGAGAATAGGCAGAGTTTGCGCCTTCATTTTTATCCTTAGTAGCTAGACTTACGCTTCCCTGACAAGAAAAGAGAGACTCCTATAGCTTTCAAGACAACTAAAACTAAGAATAGGATTCAGCAACACTTAATTGTATCTCTAGTAAAAAAAGGAACCCTGAATTGCTACTAAAGCAAAGAAAAAAATCTCCTTTCCTTATAACAAAACCTTTGTTTCCAGAAAACCTTGTGGCTCTTTTACTTTTTTCGGCAGGCCCTGGTAGCATACTGCACCAATAAACAACACTTTTAGTTCTATTTACTCCCATTTTTGACAAAGTACTTGAGTGGTATTGCTTGTTTTATATTAGTCACTCCCGAAAGGGGAGCTCTATACTTGAAATTGAACAAAGCCTTCTCTAAAGGTATCTTATATGTTATATGGAACTAAGGGATTAGTAAGAAATTGTTTTGAACCTATTAATTTGTATTACTAGGGACTCGCTAAAATTCGAGCATAGCACTGACTAGGCCTCCAGATTAGGAACTTGAAAAATAACGTATTAGTATTAAGAAGCTCCCCATTTTTATAATTAGAAAGGTACCTCTCTAGATTGAGTTTAGTAAATATTAAATCTCTTTCAACATAGTTTAATGCATCTAATATAATATAGCACCGAGACCTCCCCTTCCCATTTTAATTAGGATAGGACTTCTAAAATATACCTTAAAACCTAAGGAAGATTTTTCTTAATTAGGAAAAAAAGTTTGGGAAGGTCAAAATGACTTAGTAGAAGAACTTATTATTTTATTTCCTAGCTATGAGATTAAGGACTTAATATCTCAAATCTCGTACGGAAACCTATTAAATTTAGATGGAAGCTACCTGCTAAGCAAGACTCTACAATTCCAAAGTAAAACGTGACTTGAATAAGAAACCTAGGTTAGGTTCAAATCGAGTTATCCCAGCAGTGTCAACTAAATTACAATTATAGAAGACTCTCTTTCCTCTATAATTGTTGTGGATTTGAACCTGCGTGCATACCATCAAATGAGGGTTGACGTACTTTTCAGTGCAGTTTTTTAGCTACTACCCTATTTCACTCAAAATAGCCCACAGAAATATCTAGAAAACGGAGAAAGTTTCTTCTATATAAGTGATTTTTCATTCCTAACGAACTTACTTGTAAGAAAATATTGAGGAAGAGATTCTAAGATAGAATTCCTGGATTAACTTTTACGAATTTAATACGTTAGCGGCACAGAATCGGGAAGAAACGACTCCCATAGTAAACCCTCCTATTTAAGAATTCGTTGTTACTTATTAAACTGGCTCAGAAAGAAGAATAAAACAAGCTTTCTACACACTAAAATTATCTTTACCGCAATCAAAGGACTTTGGCTTTACTTTCCCCACTTTAACCGAGAATGAGAGAAACCTAGCTCTTTCCTATATCTCTAAAGTTTTCACTAAGCCTACAAGTGCCTTATTACCCAAAATTGAGTACTCTTCGCCCCTCCACTTTTGAAAGGCTTTATAAAGTAGAAACAGAAACGTCCTCTTGCTAACTACTAGAAAACTGGGAAACAACAAGACTTAACAATTTCTATAGAAGTTGCTCTCTTATATTTTTGTAAATGGAGGATCTTTTCTTTTTAACAGGAAACCTGTCAGGGGAAATAGAAAACTCATTAACCTCCCCTTTCATTTACGAAATTTTTAGCTTTAGGTCTCTCTCTAACTAGAACACTGAGCAAAAGGAAACCCGGCTTATCCCGTAATTCTACCCTGTCTTTTACTAGAAATTCCTTACTTCCCTACCTTTTTGACCATCTGGAATCAATCTAAAACCCAGGAACGCAAAGCCCTTACCTACGCTTCTACTTCACTTTATTTTGGATTTGGAATAAACTAGAATACTTTATAAATAAGCAAAAACTTTCCATAAAAAAGTACTCAGGACAAAACAAGAAATCCAGATTCATTAGAATAATATAAGAACTTCTTGTACGGTCATTTCCTAAATGTACCTCATAAGGCAAGCTTTTTAAGTGGATATTCCCCATAGAATTTGAATTGCTTCTATTTTACTATTAGATACTCAAAATCTTAACAAAAATCAAACTGACTTGCTCTTTAACTTTAACACTGATTGCCCTATGAATTAAGGAAGACTCCTTAATAGGTAGTCTAAACAAGGAAATCCTTAGAAGAAAAACAGAACTTGACTTACTCGAAACCCAGCACTCTCTTTAGCCTTAGTGTCCCTGTCTTTATTATCCAAATTAGAAACAAGGGAACACTTTCCTTTCTATTCCCGAAGCTAATTTACATTGTATTTTCTCTTGTAAATAAAACCCTTTTTTATGAATACCCTGCAAGAGACCCCCCTGCTTACTTAAGAAAGTTTCTCTTTTACCTAATTATTACTTGCCAACTCTTTCCCAATAGAACCTAACTTCTCAAAAAAAAAAGATGGAGTCCTCTGGCTTAGTTTCATTATCTATCTAAACTACTCCCTGTATTACTAACTTCATATTAATATGAAGATTCCAACGGACACACCTGTTTGTAAAAACACACCTAGAATCCTGATACAATCTACTCCTGGACTAGAGCCTCGCAGTAGTCGAGACACTAGTTAGAGATTTCCTCTTTATTTAGACTTGCTTAAGAAGCAGAAACTTTTTTTAATCCTACAGACGGGCCCTCTAAAGCTCCCCCTACGGCTAAAAGAAAAATGCCCTATCTTTCTTTCCCTGTTAATTAAAGACTGGCAAGGGGGAGAATAAGATCAACACCAATTTCACCTTAGTTCTATTTAGACTCCTAAAAAGCCTTTAGGAACTCTAGAAAAACAAGGAAACAAGCAACTACTTAACTTTATAGTTACAGACTTTAAGAAATTCAGGATTCAAAGGATACTCTTTAGATATTACACATATTAAAAGTCTTTCTTTTATCATTTCATTACTTGCTTTTCATAAACTTACACTGTATTAAGGCAAACAGGATACTATCTTCCTGGTTTTAGAGACATAAGGACTTGTTAAGAAAATCTTGAAGAGCAAAATCGTATATTTCAATGCATAATAAATTAGAATTCCTACCCTGGATTACTTACAAAATCTTTCTCTATAAAAACTTTAATAATGAAACTCCTTGTTTTTACCTTCGACTTGCTTTAAAATACTAGTATAAGAAACTAGCTAAGGAATTCTATTTACATTACAGGAAAAACTGCCCCCATTATTCTGTCCTAAATCCTAGGGATCCCTGCTTTCTCTCTGTTCTCTTGAAAAACTAATGTAATTCTCTTTTTTTATACTCTGGAAACCTGTTAAGCTAAGCTTCTAAACTGTACTTTACAATTTCCTATAATTATTAAAGTTATGCCTGAGATAAAGGCCCCCATAAGGGAATCCAGTTTCCTTTTTTTAAGAACATTGAGGATGCTATTAAAGCAAAATCACTCCTAGTTGCTTAGTTTACTTAGTTTAGAAGAAAGTTGAGTAGGATACAAAACTTTCGGGAAGAGCCTTTTTTGCTTTACTAGATCTATAAAAGGTAAAACAGAGTTTTCTATATCGCATGTTTTCTAAATGGCCCCGCGGAGTGAGAAAGATTTCATCCCAAATTTCCTAGACATTAGAAGTAGATATATTTTATTTGTGACACCCAATTACGGGGGTATTCCTGATTGTATCTAGATAATCCCTGCATACATTATACCAACATCATATTCATATTCTTGTTACCTTGTCAAAGCTGGAACCTTAGAAGCATGCCAAAGCACAGAACCTGTAGCTGAAGCTTAACCAGTCGCTGTAGAAGCTGCCAACCAGACAGAAGCAGTAGCTGTTGCCCTAGCAAGAAATGGAGCCTGAGAGAGTGCCATACCCTGTAGATGAGAGATACCCATGACAGCCATACCCCTAATCTGTACCTTAGCCTGTACCATACCCATGAGAGAAAAAGCCATATCCAGTAGCAGACCTGAGCCGGTGTACCTAAGAAAGAGGTGGTACTAATTCATTCTAATACTATATAACTACTATAACTATATAACTACTATAGTTAATATTCAGTTCTTTGTATTCTAGTTCCACTGTTAACTAAGCAGAATTCCTCTTGTGTTATGCTTTTATCGTTAGGGAGGCTTTTAGTTGTACATACACGAATCTCTCTTACCGACTAAACCTCCTAAACAAGGTTTATACTCGGTAAGAAAGACTCCTAATCTCTCTAAGCAAGCTTACCTCTTTATATGATAAAAACAAAGGCAATGAGGTATCTTTCCTATCTGTCCTATAAGTCTCCTCTAGCTCAGAAGTATAGCTGCAAAGGCAGAGCCCGTAAAGTATAGCTCCCACGATTGAGAAAACCAAGGACTATAAAGCAACAATAACTAAGTCAGTAAGAAGAAGTAAGTCAAAGTCAGGTGTATATAATATGTGATCTATTCATTAAACTATTTCCTAAACAAGGATGTTTAGTTGGTAAAGTGGATTTACTCCGAATCTTTCTAAGCAAGCTTACCTCCTTAGCGATAAAAAACATAGACAGGAGGAATTTCTTAAAGAGTCAGTTCTTTTGTTAGTGCTTTCCTATACTATCTAGGTTTCACTCCCATGTCAGTAACTACAAGGGCGAGAGGGATACAGAACTATGGCTATCTACTCTATCTATTACTAATTAGAAGATCTATACTTTTTTATATTAAGTATTAAGTACATAAAGAGCTAGCTACAATAGAATAGCAGCAATAAGAATAGGTTTACTCTAAGAGTAAAGCTCTGCCTTAGGTGAGAAGTCTATCTCAGAGTAAGGTTCTGGCCTCTCAGAAATGTATATTTGTCTTTTTTTAGAGGCTTTTCCTGTTTTTTAAAATGAAAAGTATTCGCTTAAGGAGTTTTTCCGGGGTTAGCAAGTTTTATCCTTCTTTTTTTGAGTCTGGATAGGTATTATTTAAGATTAAGCAAGTTAAGAAATTCATGTAGCTTCTAGTGTAAGGTTAACTATCTAGAGTACTATACGGCATTAACCTTCCTACGTAAACTAGGGTCGGTAAGGTGGACTTACTCATGATCTCTCTAAACTCCTCCTATACGATAAAGACATAAGGCAAGAGGAATGTCCCTTAATAAATATCTAATGTAATAATAAAATACAATAACTAGACTTTTTGATATACTATTTAGACTTCCTTAAAGAATGAATACCAGTATCTCCTAACTTTAAGGTAAGTATCTTTTCTAAGTCCTAAGAGTATAGCAGCGCTCGAAGGAAATCCCCTTAATAGTTCTAGGTAGCTGGACTCCCTAATTCTAATTCCCTAGATCTAGATAGAGATATGTAAGAATTTCTGAGCTTTCTATCTATTTCTAATTCTAAGGGGAACTTTTTCTTCATTCATGTTATGCTTGCTTTAGTATCCGGAATAATTATTTGAATTAGAAAGCTAAATAGTAAGGGCTCAAAAGGAAGGTCTATAAAATGAAAGTAGGTAAATCTGTTTCTGGGTTAACTGTATTAAATGTAACAGCTTACAAGGTATCTGAATTGTGTCAGGTTCCTACTCCTTCTGTTCCTACAGCTCTAAAAGGGTATAACTCTAAAGACTAAGAGTGAGAATAAGAATGGGTTAGAAGTAAAGCAAGAAGAATTAAGTCAATAAGAAGGTAAGTCAGTTCCTTTATTTTCTGGGTTTCCTATTTCTTATTAAAAGATAAGCAAGAAATTTAAGTAACTCAAGTGAAAGTCCTGTTTTCCAGTTTATGATCTTATTGTGTAAGGTTGATTATCTAGAATACCCACTATGCCCCTTAACCTCCTAAATGAAAAATTGACTCGGTAAGATAGATTTACTCATTATCAATTAAGTTTCTATCCTCTTTTACTGATAAGCTACAGAGAGCATGAGAGGAATATTCCTTCTATACTATCTACTATAATACTAAGAATACTAAGAAAAACTCCTATAAAAAAAGAAATTAGCTGCTACGTCCATTAGAACAAGAAGCCCATTAAGTCTCCTTCTCCTAGGTATCTTATCTCTCAGTCCTACAAAATCGGGTATAGCTCCTAACGAGCTGCAATACTAAGTTTTATTAGTGGGATGCGTAACTGTCTCGTTTTTTTAGCGATCTAGTTTTCAAGGGCTTGGGAAGGAGTTAGCTCAATGTCCTTATTTATATTACTGTTACGAGAGTTAACGGGATAGGTATTTTCTACTCTACAGGGAAGTTATTCTTTAGGCATTAAGCTTCGGTTTAACAATAGGGGATTTTCTGTCTAATACTTTTCGGATCTTGAACAAGAATTCTAAAACAAAGTAAAGCAGGTACACGTATTACTAATAAAAAATTTTTATCACAACTTAACCTAAGTTAGAGACTCGCTAATTAGGCAAAATAGGTACTGTTATAGTAAGTCAAAAGTTTGACTACTTTGATTCGGAGCCTAAGGCAAGACTTCATATTATTAAAAAGCTAAATGAGGAAGGGGCCTACCCTGGATTATACCTAGCTTATTCATAATAGTAACAACAATATTCTTAAAGATTTACTAAAATTATGATGCCGGACTTAGGTTGTCTCAGTAAGTATTAAAGCACTCTCCTCTGTTAACGAAAAAAGCAGAGAACTAGAGGTAATGCAATTAAGTAATACGATAACTCTAATATAATACACTGTAGAAATAATTCCTAACTTAACTTATACCTATTTATTATATAAACACCTATATGAATCTCTATTGATATTAACTATTAAAGAAGACTATAAGAATATCAAGGAAATAGTAGCTACAAAGAAGGAAGCCCCCTATTTGAAGGAATCCTAAGACAGGTTTATAGGACAATTATATGATAGGCCTTGCTCCTAAGATCCATAAGAGGAAAGGTACAGGCTGCAATACCCCTTAGAAGGCAGCTGCTAAGACCCGTAGAGCTCCATGAAAAAGGTATGATCTTGAAGGGTGTAAGATAGGTATTAAGACTTACAAAGATCAATCAGGATACAGAGTAAGAAGGTAGGTTTAATTAGTAGGTAATAAACAAGGCAATCTTTTAGTCAGGCTTTTTATTAGGAGGGGGAGAATTGAACTGGACAGGATTTCAATTTAATAAGAGAGGTAATGCAATTAAGTAAGTCTATTAGATAAGAAAGAAAATAGATAAGAAATAAAAGAGTCTAGCTGCTTGAGAAGTTGTAAGTGTTTTTTACAAATAGGGTTTTTTCACTATCGCATATTCCAGTCGGGGGAGTTTAGTATTCAATCTTGGCTAAAAGAGAAACTCTAGAATTTTAGGGTCTTAAATTCTAGTAAATAAAGTCAAGATAGCCATTAGTAGTTAGCTTAGCTAGAATTGAAAGGATATACCCAAGGCAGTCCCTATATATATTCGTATTTTTGGATAAAGTTGTGACAGGGAAGGTTTTGACTTTAATTAATTGTAAAAGAGTCCTATTTTATTAAGAAGCTTCTCTAGAATTACAAGGAATTTTCAAATAAAGGGGTCCATGAAAAGTGGATTGAGAGATTCTAAGAGTCAAAGAAACCCTTTTCCTCGAGAACTCTTAAAATAGAGTTTATCTTAAGAGGACCTTCTTATTTTTAATAAGTGACAAGAAAAGAGAGCTAAAAGCAGGTTAGAACATAGACATAAGTATCTGGAAACCGAGGGTTCAAATCAATGTTTTTTGGGGTTTAGCTACTAAATTAAAGAGCATTGAAAAGGAGTCCTATTATAGTTTTAGGTCCCCCACGGGCTAAGAGAATCTCACTATAGTCATTTTATTGTTAATTACCAGTTAATACAGTATTCTGTACGCAGGACACAGGGTGGAATTTTTAGTAGCTTGTTATTCAAAGATTGTAACAAGCTAAACGGGGTTCCCTCCGGAATTCTTGCCAAGCCTTAACTAAATTTGGAATCCTTAATATGGAATATCAGGTTGAATGCGCTTATATATTATATATTTGCTAGGTAAGTTGGCTAAATAGAGTCTTGTATTCTAGATCCAATTTTTTGGAATCTGAGCTAGTTGCTCTTTTTGGACCTATCAGAAAAAGAAGCTAACCTATATTTAATATTCTTTACGAGATAAAATAATTTACACAGCTCTAGCCTTTATTAATTAAGAAATTGATAACTTATAATAGAAGAATAAGTAAAGTAGAAAACAAGTAAGCGAATCTATATAGGATAGAGGGCATCCTCACTTAACTCACTTTTGTCTACAAGGAGCCCCTGTAAAATTAAGGCGACTTTTGAACCTCTTATGTTATAACTCTACTTTTGTAACCCGTCTCATATCTATACTAGGAAACCCATATTCCTTATGGGCTTCTTATAAAAACGAAAGACCTGGACCCCTCTCTAAAGAGTCTTCGATTAGCCTCCATAACTTTTTATGTATTAAACTCTTAAGACATAAGGTTGCGAGTTTAAAAGTAAGAACTTCTCTAATTGGGGGTTAGTAAACACGAGTTTAATTAGGAGTTTATGTAAGGCTCTAGCTAGCAAGGGGCCCCTAAGGTAAACACTAGGAATCCTAATAGGAAGAGAAATGCAAGAGCAGTTTTACACTCATCAATTTGTACCCTAAAGAAAAAACTCTTATATAGCTAAAAGGAACAACCTAATATAACTAATGGTGAGTTCCCAGAGTCAAACCCTTGCTTAGAAAATTTGTACTTCATTGTAACTTATCAAGTATACTAGGTTTCAATATATCATAATACTTAGAGGGGACCTAGATTTCACAAGACCGGGAGGCCCCTTTAAAAATGGTAAAGCACTTCTAAAACTTAGAAAATGTGGTTGGTTCAAAGCGGTCCTAGGTAATCCTAGTTTAGCCGCTTAAGACCAAGCTTTCACTCTTTTGTACTGACAATTTATGGCGGAGTGAACACTTATATGAAGAATTGAATTCTTTACCCTGACATCTTTTCTAAAGTATTGGTAATAAAGAATAAAGAAGGACTCACCTCTTAAAGGTGTTCCTTGAACTTATAGTAAAGTGTTTCGGCAATTATAAGAATTCATAGTAAAAAGGGTTTAACTAAACTGCGCTGAGCCAGACATAAGCAGTAAGAAACGTGCTTATCGCAATAGAGGCTTCTAAACCTCCGGATTTTTAATTAGAGCGAAGAAATGAAATCATAGAACTCTTGTAAAATCCTAAGCAATTAACCCAACGGGAGTTGCGAATCTTTCAATAGGGCTCCCTATTAGAGTACGTGCTCATATTAGAAAAGTAAGAAACCTTGTTAATTACATTACCTTTGTTTTTTAGAAGCTTACTAGCCTTTCATTGTGGTAGCTATGCATTAATGAGCTAGCTTTCCTAAGTGAATTCTTGTGTTTATTCATTTTCCGAAATACTAAAGCATTACCTACATTTTCTGGAATTTGGAGCCACTCTATAAGCAAAATCCGGTTATGAACTTTTACCGTAGTCGAAATTTGAACAAGGATTTTTTGGCATTTCCCATAGAGAGGAGTTTCAGGCTTGTTTGAGTTGAAAAAAGGAGGCATGCCTTGTTACAAGATTTGGGACTCGTATTCTCTGCTATTTTACTAACTATGGCCTTAAAAATTAAAAAAACTGTCAATCCTGCTTCTACTCTATGTGTAGTATAAACTTATTTAGCAGTTTTAATTAATAACGCCTGAAAATTTATCTTCCGTCGTAAACTCTTTCCATGTCTTTATAAATATCTCCTTTCAACTAAAGAACTAAATGGAGGGTGCGGAGCGTTTTATCACAAAATTTGACTATCCCTTGTCTAAAGAAATTACTTTGTTAGTAAGACTTTTCAATTCCACTGTGTAATAAGTCAGGAGGAACTTTCTATAACTAAGTAAATAAGGGCTATAACTAAGAACCTGGTCATTATCAGCAGAACTCTTGCTAAATGACATTTTAGATATAAACCCTAATTAGGGTTGATTAATCTTCCTTTTCTTTCGTCTTTCTTGCTTGGAAGTATCTACTGAAAAGGGTTTTCTAAATTTCTTTTTATCCCTGAATTTACTAGAGTCGTCTATTTGCTTTCTGTCTGTGTTCGAGGGCTTGGTAAAAGGAGATTTTTTTAACTAAAGTTTCATAACAAGTTTTTTAATCAGAAGTTTTTTACAAAATAGTAGAGTATCCGGAGCTGCTATAAAGAGGGTTTTTTAGAAAGGGGTTTTCCTGATGTCCTGCTTGTTTTACTAGCTAATCTAGGCCGGTGAATAGAGAAGTACAAATAGAAAATCTAAGAAATATAGGAAATTCAACTTAATAAAAGGCTTCGTAAAGAACACCCTTACCTTAATAAAAGCCGAGAACTTGCAAAAGCATTCTGGATAGTCATATAGTCATTTTGAAATTCTTTCGTTTATTGCGAGGTACCTCACAGGGATTTTGACCTTTAAGGTATTTGTGTCATTCTGAGACTTTTTGACTAGTTAGAGATTAGTTTAGGAGTTTCCTTTTGCAGATTAGGAAGTAAAGAATTCGCTTAGCTTAATAGATTGAAACTTCTTAGAATTCCTGTACTTCATTTCTAGATTATAAGGGCAGCTGAATATCTCGACTACAATAAAAAGGGTATCCCCCCACTTAATCCTCTCTATTTACTATCCCAGATACTCTAAAAACGAAATCTTTCTCATATTTAACAAAATGAAGGCATTAGCTTTTTCTTGACGAGAGCGCGCGGAACTCTTTACGGTTTTGAATTCCCGAAACTTACAGAAAAGGGCCCTCTTTTTAGGGGGGTTATCCGTCGTCTTTCTATTGCAACTGGATGCTTAGTAGCTAAACTTATACTTTAAGATATTGGGGCTTATATCTTGCACACTTTTATATTGAATAAGGGTAATTGGTGGGCTAATCCGTTACATGGAATGTGCTTCTAGGTGTTTACGTTATACGAGACTCAAAGATGAGATTCCTTATTTCGAAAGCTATGGCTCGTGAAAGGAGATGTGTGCGATCCCTGAAGAGGCTCAAACTCTGGGCCTATTAATAAAGAAGCATGCGAACGAATGACACTAGTTAGAAAGATCTTTTTCGTTTTTCAGTTTCAATAATAGGATTCGGCCCGGTGGAAAGGGTTTCTAAACTCCTTTTTTTTCTAGTTTTTTCTAGTATAAAGAGAAAAAATGAGCTAGCGAGTTAAAATAACTATAACCTTTGATCTTATTTACATCATATTGAAAGGTTTCTTTAAATCAAAGAACATGGAGATTGAATTTAGAGAATCCTATTTTCAAACAGTGCTTTTTTAGGTCTATAGAATTCCCTTCGAAGTTTGTATACGAGCGCATCTTCTACTTGAGTTGGAAAGTCGAGCTAACTATGAAATCTCTAATTATATTTATTAATGGTTGTAAAGAAGTAACCTAAAGCAAAAACTACCTCTGATATACAACTCAAAAAATTCTTGTTTAGTTCTGGATTCAGGGTTTCAATATGGATGGTAAAAATCAAACTTTTTGCCCTCCCCTTTTTTTCTAAACCAATTCATTACATTCTTTGAGGAGCTTCAGCTTCCTTATTTGGAAACCTTTACTTCCTGTATTTTTAGTATTTTAAGATTAAGATAAGAAATTACTACGACTCTTACAGAAAAGCCACTAGCTGCAGAAAGCAAGCTTCAGAGCTGCATTTCAAAACAAAGCTAAGCTAGACTTAAACCCTAATAGAAAAAAATTTCTTACAATTAGTAAAAGTTCTTTAAAAAAACGTCTACTAGATCCCAGTTACAAAGAATTCTTTATGCTTCTCAGCAAACCCTTTATTAGGAAATCCGGTTAGTTAGTCATTTTCTTACTTGTATGATTCTCTGTAAAAAAGTTATAATTATATAGCTTATGAGCCTTATAGAGTTTGCCTCATTAGAATTCTTCCTAACAAAAAGGCCTACAATTTTTTATTAAGGGAAAGTCAAATAGCTCGTCCAGCTACGCTACCCTCTTCAAGCCAATTACTAAAGACTTATGAAACTTGAAGTAGTATATACTATTATAATAAGGGGACTGAAAGTTGCGGATTTGGAAATATCTTGGCCTGTGCTACACCGGGATTTTTGAATAGCTAGCTTAATTAGAGAAGTGTACGAAGAAAAAATCCATAATTACATATGAACCCTCTTATTTCATTTATTATATCTTTAAATGTTTGTATTTAAACTTTCCTTATTGACTACTTACTTAGTTCTCGATCTCTTGTGAATACCCATACCTAACCCCTTAGCTAGACTCTGGATCTCTCTCCTACTCATAGCTTTGATAGCTGTACCTCTTGTAGCCTTACTCTTAGAGTTATTCCCTGTATTATAACCTGTATTGATACTAGTTTGAGTACTTATGTATTCTATA
>JAYMTL010000171.1:0-34274 GCA_036897445.1 Pelargonium tetragonum | reverse complement strand
TTCCTAAGCTATACACTAAGACTCAAAATTCCGATTCTATGCTATTCTACTGCATTCATCGGGTTTTCCTTTTCATTACTACGATAAGTTTAGTCGGGGCCTATACTGCAGTATTATTTGAAGTTCTCCCTTTGGCTCGTGGTTCTTATTATTACCGTTTAGGATACCTAGTAAAAGGCAGGATTCTAAAAGTCTAATCTATTTTGTTTGAAACCCGGGTGTATATAGGATTGGTGAGGATCTTATTAAGGGACGACTCCTTAGCAGAGAAGGTAGTCAAACTCCTTGGTATTTGGAGTACTCAGGTCGCTGCACTCCCTTTAAGTAGGAATGGAATGCTTTTAGATTTTAACTTAGGAATTGGGGGTTAAGGGAAAGAGTATATCAGTCTCTATATCTATAATCTATAGGGGAGGCCCTCGATCTTTGTCAATTCTGAATCAAGTTTAAAGTACTCGGATTTCTGTGTATAATTATAAAGTAACAATCTAAATGGGGGCGCACCCTCTAAAAAAATAAAAGACGCTGTCATTTATGTAAATAGTAGGAATACTAAAATATAATACTAGGGATGCTCTTCCAGGGCACGTGATTTTTTATTTACTCTACTGCAATTTTAGTGTGTTCACTAAATCGACTACAACCCCATACATAAAACTTGCGGAATTCTGGTGAGGCTAACTTCTTAAAGCAGTCTTAAACTGCCCCGAAGCTCTTGTCTACATCCTGTTTTTTATTATCTAAGTTATTTTTGAATTTAAAAAGTAATAGGGGAACCTTAAAACTCTTAGGGTTATCCTCGCTGACCTATAAAATTCATCGGGGAGGTTTCACTTTTCAAGAGATTCTATAAAAAGTATAAGATAGTTATTTTTCAAATATAAAGCTCGCACCTATTAAGCTTTTTCCAAAAAGAGAATTTCTAACTTTTTGAGTACCTTAGGGGTTCCTTTGAAGGAGAAATTTGAGAATGAGAAGTATAAAAAAAGCCCGCAATCTGCATAGCTTTCATACGGAAAAGTTAAAAGGTAATTCTAGTTAATCTTCTACTAGCGTTTAGCGTTTTTGTATATATATTTAAAAGAAACCAGATTTCTAAGTCCTCTACTAAACGGGTAAAAATACTAAAAGGATATCTTTGCGGTTTCCTCACAGGGCCTCTTTTATACCTAACTTACAAGAAGTAAGGAGCTCCTTACTCTTCTGAAGGCGTTTACTCGGAAGCTGCCTTATGAACTTGGAAACACAGCTACTTGTTAATTAAGTTTCCTATAGGTTTTTCTATTACTAAGTTGAACTCGCCTTTTCTTTAGACAGGACCCTTGGTTGGAGTGCCCCTTTTGAGAAAAGACTCTAATAAATATAGTTTTAGTGGGGGGGTACGCTTAAGAAACTTTGAGCAAACTCTATTTACTGCCTATTCCCAGTGGCATCGAATATTTTAACTTTTAAGAAGCTGTATAGGGCCTGGATTCCCTACAAGGTTCGTTATACGCAGAATTCTTAACTCCTTCTCTTTGACTTAGATTTTCTATAAATGTTGACACTTAATATGCCCAAATAGGGACTGTAAAAGAAGACTAAACGCTTCCCCCTTTCCGTTTAGGAATAAGTGAAGTACATAGGAAACTTATATGCATAATTAAGACACTTCGAGCTCCTTAGGATCACCTGGAATTTATTATAACCAGGTACAGCTGGGTTTCTTTGTTGTTCATTTCTAAAAAAGGAGCTCTTGGGGATTTTAATTTGTAGGAGATTTTCTTCCATTCCGGATTCTTACTATCACGAATTCCTATTTAAATTTAAAGAGATTAGCCCTTGTCACCTGGGGCTTTTTAAAACTCATTTTAAGTGGATATGCTGGGTTATCTCTTATCTAAAAAATCTCTGCGAGTTCTGCTCATTTAGATTAAGTAAGAACCTCATATGAACGTTTTACTTCTAAAAAAATCTTTCTCTATAGAAAAATCACTCCTCAATTTTATACTAAAAGGATTCTAAAGAAGTTATAAAAAGAGACCCTTTCGCTAAATCAACACTGAATAAGTTTCGTATCCTACAAAACCCTTCCAATATTACTGAAACTCATTTTCTTAATCTTAAAAAGACCTCTTTTATCGTATAGACTCAGTCTTCTCAATTCCTAATAAAACCCCAAAGCTGGAACTAAGAGTACTGGATTTATAGTCATTGCCCCTTCCTTTTTAAAGAGCTTTCTCTCTTACTAGCCCCAGCTCCACCCTCTTTATGTTTATTCGGGTCCCTTCTCTCTTTTAAGAAAAAAGTGGCTGATACTACTATTACAAAAGCAAGTTTTCTTTAGCAATATCAGAAGTCAAGGCATCCATAAGTAAATATCTCAGGGCAGTAAGTACATATCATTAAAAATGCCAAAGAGTACTAACTAATAGGAGGCTCTGCCCTTATTAAGAAATGCAAAATAGGCATAAGGCAAAAACTTGACTTGATGTTGAGTTATAAAAAATTCAATTTACGCAGTTACATACATATAGTGCAGGACTGGAAACAAATACAAGAAGCACTCGCATCTTGCACCATTTGAGTAAATCCGGAAGTTCGCATATGCTCCTAGCAGCCTCCTTTGCTTACACAAGGGTTCCGATTCTTTATTTCTTTAGTCTTAGAGTAGTCTAACTATGTATATCTGGATTCTTCAACGATACTCTTCCTTTTTTTAATACTGCTTCTTAAGAAAATAACTTTTTTTACTACTTGGTTTGGAGCTTAGTATTACAAATAAGGGAAATACTAAATCTGGCTACTAGAGTTAAACCCAGGACACCTTGAAATTGAAAGCTTTACTCCGCCCACTATACACTATATACTTTTAACCTTGAACAATAAACAGATTAAGCTAAGTTCCCCTTACTTGGATCAGCTGAAATCGAGCAATAAGAAGATGCAAGCAATCAAGCTAAAATTGTAATGCAAAGGCTCACCCTTGTTTTGGGATTGCCCCGGTAAAACTACTACAATAAATTGTGCTATAGGGAATCCAAGACTCCTCCTTGAGGCTCTTACTTAAAAAAAGAAAAAAAAAAAGATCCCTTAGAAGTATAACCCCTAAACAAGATAGAATTTCGTATTAATAAACTTTATAATCCTAGATTAAGAAAAGAAACCCATTCTAAAGGATTTTTCATAGGCTAAAACGCATCTTACTAACCTCGCATGAATGATTTTCTACATTTGCAAAATTGATTGCAGTTTTAATATATATGTGATAGAAATTTCTGAGCTTTGTTAATCCTTGTCTACTGGATTATAAGTACTAAAAATAGCTGATGTTTTGGATTTTCGAAAAAGTACGCAATGCATGACCCAATCTGGATTCCTTATTTATGACCACCATTACTCAATCTACTTGAAGAAAGCGTATATCCCAGAAAATATTTGAAGACGAAAGTCAATCTAGGAGAAGACCTTCAAACCAAGCTATAACCGGTTTCCCCCTAAGTTCCTTCAGAGCCAATCTAAACTAAAGCTTCCCTATCAACATGCGTAAGAGCTATCCAACTTGAACCCAAGAAATCCGAACTAAGACTACCCCGCTCTACCATTATGAGTCTTGTCCTATATTTCAATTTTAAATGGGGGAGCCTTTTAACCCATTAGTTAATGTGAAAATAAGACTCAGTACTAATTTGTAAAAGACTTTTGACTCAATTTTAGTAGAATACCAACTTCGTGTAAGAGCAATGAATTGATACATTGCTTGTCTACTGAAAACGAGCTAGCACTAGCAGCTGAAAGTTTCGAGAGGAACACAAATTAGGAAGACCCTAATTATGAACTTTGGCCTTTTCCGAGAGGAAAACGACCCTTTTTAAATACCTATATAGGTGAACTCTTAAACTGTTATATATCTAGATTGGATAGGGAAACCTAGCTTAGAATCAAGATAAGAACTAAAAAAAAAAGACCGAATACAATTAGATTAATATCAAGAAAGTGAACCTAATGAAAAGTAAAATCGAGAGTCGATGAATTAAAATCAAATCTTAAGTACTTAACCCCTTACTGAGGAAAAACCTTAGATGAATCTCTATGCAGATAATCCTCCCTAACTCTGAATTAAGGATTTATTTCCTTCTTAGACCGGCTTTTTCTACTAGCTAATTGAGGAGTACCTTGTAGCTATATTTGGAACTTAAAAAAGGGGTCAAGCCTATAGAACAAAACTTAAGGAATTCCACTTACAATTTGTGAATATAAGGGCCCAACTCCTCGCTGAGAAGACTCTAGATCGAACGCCTTACCCCTTTACTACGATCAAACCGGGTGTCAGTCTTGTATTTACCAAGCAACTCAAAGCAATAAAAACTCTTACATGCTGGATATGTCCCGAAGATCTTCTGTGCTATATTATTTATTAGTAATTCAACTAACGGATAACCTTGTTTAAGCATCAAAATTTATACACTTAGAAAAAAACTACAAAACTTCTGCAAAGTACGCTTCCATATGGAGTGTAACTAAAAGCTGCCTGTGCTTTAGAAACCTGTATCTCAAATTCTTGAAAAGAGTTTTTTTACCTACTTAAATACCTAAAAAGAAGTTCTAATTAAGTCATATGAATTTCACAAAAGTTAAGAGACTCGAACCGAGGAGCTAATACTGAATTGCGTTAGATTCCCAGAGGAGCTCTTTGCTTAAGCCTAGTTCAACGCAAAGAAAAGAAAAGTTCGGAAGGATCCAGAGTCTCGGTCCTATGTACACTGAGATACCCTACTAAGGTAAGACCTTTTCTTGTATTGGAAATTCTAAAAAGAAGCTAAAGGCCCGTTTTACCCCTTTATAAATTAACGTATAAAAAATTTCGAAGCTTTGCACGACTATATAAAGATAAAGGCTTTCTTTTCTTCCTCTTCTTCACGACGAAATGTGGTTACTGCACAAAAGAGATTTTTGGTACACTTTATACTTCTAAGCTAATTTTTATACTCTGAAATTAATAGACGTCTTCAAATACCAGACCAGGTGCCCTTAAAAAGGAAACTCCTATGGATATCCCCATCCAGAATTACTTACAATTGCTAAAGTAGATCCCTGAAATTCTAACTTTTATAAATATAAATAATATTCTGCTGCTACCCAGGTTTTGTTATGCCTAAAACTCCTTTTATAGTTAGGAATGAAAAGTGAAAGTCTGAACTTGTTTGCTTCTACTTCTAATAATAAAAGAGGGAAGCCCCTAACAATACAGAACTAGAACTATCTCGTACAAAGTATTAGGAATAGATACTGACTCTAGATATTTTGTAAGAACTCCTCTGCAAGAATTCTCTTAGGTTTTGGAAGAGGTAACGACAGTTAAGTTATAGCCTTTCTTTGTATTTACGGGTGTCCCAGACAATAGACGAACTCATATAGAAAGAAAAATTTGAGGGATAGAAAAGTTTTGCAGTATCGGATATTCCCCCTCAGGCACTATCTGATCAGGAAGATAAGAAAACTCCTAACCTTACTAGAACTCCCTTCTTTACTTTACAAACTAGGAAACACAATTGCTTGTTAAATGGATATTCCCCCTGTCTTTTGTTGAAAACTTTAGAGAAGATACAAACTTTAGTAGTATTGTATGCGTATTTTACCTGGCTGCAGCGTAGCAAAGGGAGGGACTCGTATTAAGTATACTAGATACCCAAAATCCACTTCTTAAGAAGCCCTTGTGACTAAATATTTGTCAGTCTTACTTGTTAAGAGAGCTCCTACTTATCTTTCCTCTGGCTTTATATCTTCCTCAGAAGCCCTTCCCTTATGGTACCCCTCTTCATAGCTTGTTTCTTAATACCTTTGTTGAGAGCTATATGACTCTGCATCTTAGTTGTATTCTTAATTGCATTACCTGTCTTGTAAGCCCTCCTCTTGCAGTCTACTTCAATTTTTTAGTTATTACTCTCCTACTACCTAAAAGCCCTTTGGATTTGTACCTAAAAATCTAATTAAAAAGTCCTGTAACTTAACCTGCTTACCTGGGCCTCTACTTTCTTTTTTTTATTCCCCAAGCACCCTTAACCAAAGTACAGTAACACTGTAACACAAGAGTTCAAGTCCCACCTTCTTGCTGACTTACCTACCCTCTCACTCATATCTTCTTTCTTGATACCAGGCCCATGTCCTATTAGATAGAAATCCTTCCTGAAAGCCCTACTCTTAGCAGAACCAAAAACCTGAGAGAGAAAATCCGCGAGTTTTAGGAAGCTCCTTATTTAACAACCCTATGTAATAGTATTGTTTTTATTTTAGTAGTTCTTCCTCTACTTTAATATGTTATTTAAGCCCTAGCAAACCCGCATGACTCGGATTCAAAACTAAAGTTTCCTTTAAAAAGAAACTAGATTTTAGGAAATAACAAGCGCTTATATTCTTGAAGGGGATTCTTGTACCTAGAGCTCTCTTCTAAATAAACAGGAATTTCCTACTTCAAGGGAGATTTCTTTCCATTTTCTTTATCTAAATGACTCTGAAAGCTGTTAATCTTAGCTTTTACATCTCCTTTTTAGAGGGCCCTACTACTCCCTCTCTTTGATACGAATCTCACCTTTTGTATACGCCAATTTTTGTATAAAATGAAAAGGGTTATATTACTATCTTATTACATGACTAACTAAAAAGAAGCCTCTTCCTTGTATGTATAGTGTTTGAACCTAAGGATTTCAAGCTGTTGATATTGTTACTTTTTTTAGAATCTTGGGAATTAAAAAAGTAAGAGTACAAATACTAAAATCAGCTTACTTAGAACACAACAATAGACAAAGACTACTGTAGTAATAGGAATTTCAATAGACAGCTCTTTAAAAGCATAAGTAGTAAAAAACAAAGTGAAGTTCTCATGAAGATATAATTTGGGATTGACCTTTAAAAAAGACTACTAAACTACGAGTCATACTTATACGTTCTTTTGTCAAAGCTACCCTATCTAAAACTCAAATTTATTCTACATTTTAAGTAAAGACTCTCAAGATTATTTAATGAAAAATAGAACCTAGATACATTATAACATAACCGCGAACTCTTATCTTATAAGCTCCCTCAATCTGGAATCGGAAACCCTCTTAACAATCCTCCCTATTTTACTATCCCAATAACTAAAAGCAGAACATTAGGAAAACCCTCCATTACTCATAACTTGTATCTTATGCCTACTGCCTAGACCCCTTTGTTATGAGCTATATCTATGCCTTTCTTATGCATACCTATACTAAAGTATAGGTATGCCTGTCCTAAACCTAAATCCTAGAGTACGGAAAAGGATCCCGAGCTTCTGCCTTTGACTTTGAAAGCCAAAGTACTTAAACTAAAGAAAAATGACATTCACTTCAGTATTATTCTCTTTAAAATTCCTTTTTATCAGCTTTTACAGGAAAGTAATTAAAGAAGGTAGTTGCTCTTTAAGTTTCCTAGTTTCTTTGCCTGCTCTAGGTAAGAAGAAGGGAATTTTCCTTGTTAGTTAGAAGGTATAGTATAAAGTCTTTAAACGAACGTAAAAGTCCAATAAGTACAAAAAAAAGTTCTTTGGCGGGCTCCTTTTCGAGATCAGACTTTGGTTCAAATTTAGTGGCGAATATTTCACTATACAGAAATCGGATAGAAGTTTTATCTTTATAAGTGGTAAAAATCCAGTTAATAAATTCTTTAATAGTATTAAACTCTCAGTATACTCTTCAATCCCTTTCCCAGCTCCGTCTTTAACTAACTGGGGTCGTCTTTAATCGAGAACTTATAAGGTAGAAAGGCTCTCCTATTGACTGGGGTTTAGCTCTTAACCTCTTCGGTTACTACTTATATCAAAAGAAATTAAGTAAACCGAGGAGTTTTCCCCGGAAGCTTTTGTACAAGGATTTTTTTAGGTTAGGACGGATTTAGTGGCACTAAAAAGTGGAATCCTTAATTAAGGGCTTTCTTGCAATTTCCTTTAGTTTTTCTGAAACTTGAAAGGGGTCCTCTAAAAGTATATGGAAAGTAAAAAAAAATGTAAAATCGCCTTAAAAACCTAAAGCTAAACTCTCGGCAAAGAATCTAGAATATTGAGGGTTTCCTGATAGGCTTTCTAATTAGATAAAGAGAGTCTATAAAAAAGTCTTGGATATTTCAAGCTTTTCTCGGCTAATGCTAGGTTTTCGCGGATAAAGGTAGAGGGTTGATTTGGCCTTTTTTCCCTCCAAAATATAGCATAAAGCATTTTAGGGTTAAATCTATATCGCTTGGTTTTTTCTTAAGGCCATCCGTCTAAACCTTTGCTTGGGCCGACTCTTTAAAAGTTAACACACTTGTCAATTAGAATTCCAGCTGTATTGCTGTTGATAAACCCGGGGTATCTAGGGGCCCAAATATTACATACCCGTACTCTTAGATAAAGGGCTTATAATTGTTCAGGTCTATATGTTGGAAGCTGCAGGAATTTTATACTCCTTTTATTTATAATAACACTCGTATCGGAGGCTTTTTTTAGGTAGTAAGGAAACCTGCAAGGCTTTCTCTATTTAGATTTTATATTAGATTAGAAGATCCAAAAGCAAGAGAAGTCATTCAAGGAAATGAGTTTTTAACAGGGCACTACTACAGGCCTGGTTTTGGCTTTTATAAAGAAGCTCTACTACACGGAAAACCTGGTGCAAATAATGTATCTGGAGGCTCCCCTCCCTTTTTCCTTTTTTGATTGGTACTTACTCAACTATTTAATCTACACATTTTTCCTTACGCCAGGGTTTGGGAGCTTCTAGTATTACTATCCGCTTTACCCTTTCTTACTTTTTGTTTCGATCTAGCCCATAAAAATCTTAAACCCTCTAGAGTCATTTACGAGCACTTGACTCCATACCTAGTCTAAAAAAAGGAAAGGTATCCTTATTTCCTTTCAACTACGCATCCCCCAAAAGCTAACAGGTCATTCTGCAAGTTAGTAAGGAGCCCACCCCTATTCTTATAAAAATGTTTCCATAACTTAGATTTTTACAGACCGAAGCTTTGCGAGGTAATGTAATTAAGTATAGTATTTGATAGTCAAGCTTTACACTATAACCAACAGCAAAAACAGACCTTAACTTTACAGGAAATTCTTTGCTTTAGCTTTCCAAAATGACTTGGATCCTTAGGAATTGGAAAGCAACCCCTTCAATGTTTGGTTTTACGCTTAATTACAAGAAAAAGCCTGTTTACTTGGCTGTTTAGAAAAGAAAACCTTTTCTCTCTTTTATTTTATAAAAAGCCGGGATTGTAAAAGTGGATCCTAGTAAGAGGAGTTCTAGTGTTTCTGTTGTATTCTGGTTAAAGGCAGTGAAAGGGTAAAGGGCGTTGCTTTTGCGTTCCTACGATTTCAACTTTCCAATTCAAAAGTAAAGTATAAGATCACTCTAAAACTCTAAAGTGTAGAAGTAAAGTCAGTTTTCAGATTTTTCCCGATCCAGTTTTCTAGGACCTAAAGGCCACAATTAAATTAATAAATAGAGGAAGGTTTCTTTTTCAGCTCCTATAGCAGGGAATTTACGCAAGTATTAACATAGCACAAAAGCTTTCAGTTATCCTTAGTTTAGTGACTTATTTTATACCAAGGAGAGCCCTTAGAGTTGTTTCTTTTAGGATTTTTCTTCTATTTGTTTTTGGTTTGCTCCTAAAGTACAAATTCAATTTACAATAAAAAAAAGCTCCCCTTAGCAGCGTACGAGTCACTCTTTATGCTTATCCCCTATACTTTGCAATTAGTTTTTCAAACGGATTTCTAATTATAGAACCTTTAAAATATTTAATACAAAAGGGACTCCCTTCCCGTTCGGAGTATAGAATGAAATCCGTTTTAGAGGTCCAGAGCATTCACCTTCGTTTATCTTCTTTTTATTCTATCAGTATTCAGTAATAAGGGTTTACTTTGAAAAGCATTGTAGAATTACAAGGGCTTTTTAGGTAATTTACAGGGTTCTTTCCTTTAATACAAGACAAGAAATAAGGTTATTTGTTAAATCAAAATAACCTTTCTGGGTTGTACTATATCTAAAGCAACTCCAGTTTTTTTAGTAAGGTTAAAGTGGGTTCACGGACAAAAACTTTGTATAAAAAAAGGACCTCTAGTAATAGAGCCCGCTAAGCTCTACTAGTAAATTAGAAAACCATTAATACTAAACCCAAAGGTTCAAATCATGATATCTTTTGTAACAGTCTTATAAAGTCACGCCTTCGTAGAGTACGATCTGCCCTTTTGAAAACTCTTTTTTTAGTACCTGTTCTCATAAGGGGTATACTGTGTATTACACTTCTACAGGCTCCGGACTCCTTTTAGCGGGATATCCTGAGCGGGGCCCTACCTTAAAACAAGATAAAGGCGCGGAAAAGCCTGGGTCTGTCTCTGCTCTTATCTTCGCTACAACTTTTTAACCCTATCCTTTAGTTTCTTATGGAAGCGTGCTACAAATTTCCATGAAATAAAACAAGTACTTTATAAGATAAACTGCTCTAATCTTATTATACACCTGTACAATTCCGTTTTCTACCCTATACTTACACTCAGCTATTCCATTCTGTGGGCATATGCAGTCTTTAGTTCTATACTGTATTATATACTTGTTCTTAAGCTCCTTATCACGAAATTTTAGTTACCCTTAACTGCAAACCACTAATTTATTAGGTTAAAAAAAGCTCTAACTTCCTTTTAGCCTATGTTCTATGCATTTAAGTAAGTAGGTTACTTTGTTTACAGATTTTCTTCATTAAAAATCCTTATAACTTATCCAGAGCCGAAAAGCGGATTTTGAAAAGTCTCCTTATCAGTATCAAGGAAGGGCTCTTGTCTCAGTCATAAAAATCACTTGTATAAATATAGACACCGCTTAAACTTCTCTCTTTCTTTCAATGAAGCTTTCCTTACAGAATAAAAAGCTCCTTCTTGTCAAGCGAAGTTTATTTCCTAAGGGAGCCCCTAATAAAAAAATCATCCTAGCAATGCAATACCTGTGCTTTTTGTGTAAATGACTTGCTTTTCCTTTAGCGGAGAGAGTAATATCTCTTAAAAAAACTAATTTGATATGTACAAATGCCCAGAAGTTAAAAAATTCTGTGTTATACCCAAACTTATCTTATGAATTTCATTTAGAAATGCGTAGAGTCAATACTAAGCGCCATTTGAACTTAGTAATATTTATCCGTAATAGGTTTAGTTTCAAGCTTTTATACGAGCAAGTCTATAGCATTACTTATATAAGGATAACCGCGCCTCCAAACACCATTGCGGGAAACTTAGCTATTAAAAACCCCGAGTGTAGGCCCTATAAAAATGGGCACAACATGGATTGCATCCATCTAAATAAGATTCCTATCTAATTGTAATGAGAATTTCCCACTAAGTTTTTTTCTAGGAAATTCTTTTATGAAGCTACCCCTAATTTAAAATCTAGAAAGCTTCTTAATCAGTTGAAGTCAGTCATTAAGATATTATACTAATTCTTAAGGGTTTTCTTAAACCAAATAGGTTTCTTTTTAGCTTCTTTAGCATTCGTATAACTCTATACTCCAGCCTTACAAGTTTAAGGGGGCCCTTAGGATAGCTACTAATACTAATATAGTATATTAGTTTAAGGAGAACTCAAGCATAAAGGGTATGACATGTATTCGAGAAACCCTTTGAGCTAATTTGATGAAGGGTCTCGTAGTTACGTTAGGATCTTGAGCGATTTTGTTTTAAGAATATTTTATACGAACCAAGACATTTTCCTTTTTTGGCAGTAGCACAGGACTCTTCTTAGAGTTCTTCCGCGTCATAAGTATTATTTAAGTCATTTACGGGTTATCGTCACGGAGACGGCCAGGTATTGCAAGGTTGTGGTTTAGTTATATGCTTTTCCTGGTTTTTCTACTTGTGTTTGAGTCCCCTTTATTGATAACCTACGTACAAGAGTTTTCTTGAGAGTAATCCTTTATGCGAAGCTAAAGCTTCCTTTATATTACAGAAATCGAGTCTCACTTGTTATAAATAATAAGTCTTTGTTCTACTCTGCGCTATGGAAAGACTTCGTTGTCAAAAAGTCTTTTAATTTCTAAATATAGACAGAGTCTAAAGATTCCTGAAGTTAAGTTAGTCCATTAAGACTCCTGAATTTCTATTCTTAAAATCCTTCGCCCGCCTTTTCAGATAAATTGTAATATCACTTTTGGTATATGCCCCCTTTTTACTAATGTAAACGATTCGCGGATAACTTCTCGAGTTTTCACCCTTAATTTATAATAGTCGCTACCTGTAAGTTACTGGCTTAATGTTTTACAGAATAATATCTTAACGGAGAGCCCCCTTTTTCTTAGGGATCCGCCCGGTACAATACATAACGAAACGCAGGTATAGGTTCCGGCAGAAGCGACTGCTTTTAAAGCAAATTTTGTTATTCATAAGGGTCTACAGCAAGCTCTAAAAAAGTCAAAAAGGGTGTGTCTTATAAAACGTTAGGAATCGTACTTTGACTTTTATTAGACTTTCAATAGAAAAAAACTGTACAAGCACTTTATGTTTCTTTGAAACTACGCTTTATAAATTATGAGTTTACTACCTCCAGGATTCTACACCCGCCTAACCTTGTCTAATTAAATAGGGTTTCTATCTTATATTCCAGCGTTTTTACTTAAGTTACTGCTGCACTACTTATCTATATTTTGTATAACCTATCCTTAACCGGAACCCCAGGTTGTTGTGAACTGGAACAAATTACCTTGCTTTTAACGGATTGTCTGGACTAAATATTAGGGAAAACCCAGGTTATAGCATTCTCGTTTACCCGTCAGAGAAAGAGATTAACAAAAAGAAGTTCCTCCAAAACTTGATGAACGGATCTTTCCTAAACTAAGTTACTTAATATCCCCTAAACTCTAAACTCGGCTTCTTTAAGTAAAGACTTTTTTTATTAAGACAAAAGGAAACCACATGAAACCAAATAAGCCCGTAGTTACCATCTAGAAATGTTATTTTATCACTAGGTCAGCTGCCTTTTAACGACCTTTGGGGCTTTGCCCTTATTCACTATGTTTTAGAATAACCTTCTTCTTTTTTTAGAAAAATGATCTATTAACAACAAGATTTGGGTCCTAGGTTACGCTTTTTACCCTGCTAGAAATACAGGAAAACACCGGCAGGCAAAGTAAGGGGTGACTAAGGCAAGATTTATCTTGTCTTAGTTGTGCTTATCGTACAAAGAGGATTGAAACCTTAAGTTAAGAGAAAAGAATCCTTGTTACCGACCAGAACATAGTTAGGGGGTTAATGTAAAAAAGTCTTCTAGATAAACATAGATGCGTTATAACCAAAATCTTCTTTTAATTCTTGACTTGTTTCTTTCTATCTGCATACCTTTCGGACCTCTTTTCCTTAAGACTCAAAACCTTTGAACTATTTCTTTCCTTGCCTTTAACTTGTGCTTTCTTACTCTTATTCTGTAACTTCTGTAACACACCCTCCAGAATATCTATACCTAGAGCTGCTATACTTTTCTTAGAAACTGGATTCTGTATCCTGATGAGAGTTACACCTCCCTAAAACCTATAAAGGGAAACTCTTCCCAACTCCACCCTATATTTAAATAACCTTCCTTGTTTAGAACCAAGAACTAAAAAGATTTTACGACTCAGTGTCTCTCCTATATGTTATAAAAAGAACCTTAAACCCAGGAAAGTCAAGAATAAGGGGCCCATCCAAGTTAAATGAGTCCCCCCTGTTACCTCTTTTATCTTAGTTCTACCTTTCTGAAGTCAGAAATTCAATCTAGAAACAAAGGAAACGCAATCGCAAAGGGAATCCTTTCTCAACTTATCGGGACTGCCCTCATGTTTACTCAAAATCCAAATAGTATGCATAGCTTACTTGAATTCACGAGTTAGAGACTTGTAAAATGTTTAAGGGAATTTGAAGTTTGTTAGACAATGAGTTTACCAAAGTATTCTTGCTTTAGTGTTTATGAATAATAATAAGGCCTACTAAGCAACTAAGATACTGAACTTAACTTTTAATATTATATTGTCTGATTCCTCACCTAATTTTCGGATTCTTACTAGGCCACTCAAAATCCCACTTATAATAATCCTCTTTCCTATTTCCTAAAGGCTCTATATAATTTATCTTAGAAAATCTAAAATACCTGGATTTCCTGACCTTACTTTGATAAAAGTGATATGTAAAAGATAATTTCTAATATGAGAAATGCCCCAGTAGGCCCGTATATTAAGCAGCTAATCCTCATTCCATAAAAGAGTTTCTCCCGAATCCTATTCCCCGGATACGCTACTCTGAAAGAAACCGTTTTACAATTCCCTCTCTAAGGGGACATACTTATTAGACTTAAAAGTTAGAATTCCACTTTTGTTTAGATACACACCAAATTTCCTATATCCTCATCCTTTTTACTTCCGCAATCCCCTGCTTTATTGCACTAAAAATCCTTCATAGTTAAAGTACGGGATGTGCCAAAATATCCCAAGAAAAGGAGTTTCCTAAATCAAAGAATTACACCTATTTTTAAAAACTTTTTCAGACCTGGATTAGAAAATATCTGGAAAAACTCTACAAGCGAAGCCTTATTCTATTAAGAAATATTGCGCTTTGCGTACCCCCAGGATTTTAGTAACCGGGTATGCCTGTAAAAATTTAAGGTAAGGAGCCAAAAAAGTCTTATTGTTGATAGGGGGTTACTCTACACCCAATATCTTTTAAGATTAAGAAAGTTTAACATTTTAGAAATAGTATAAGAGTTCTGATTCCTTGCCAGGTTCTATTTTATATTGAATAATTAGGGTATTAAGTCTAGTATACTACTACAGTGTATCAACAACCCTATTTAACCTATGAGACTCTAACAAGGTATAGTATTCGCCACTAAAGCCTCTATCCTTATTTCTTTTAGATTTTTATATAGAGCTAGCAGCTGCACACTTTATGAGCATGGGCGCGTAGCAGATACAAGTATTTTACTTTTTAGCATCAGGTAGAAAACTTTAATGGACTAACAATTCATTTTGGTTTTGCAAGGAATGCTGGATAATTCCTCTTATTTGAAACTTTAGGAGCTTTCTTTTTTCGGGTAAAGAAAAATCACCCTTTTTTCTAATTATAAAAAGAGTAACAAGGATCCGGTAGAGAGTTAGGCACAAGAGAAACCCACTTAAACTTAAAAGTTAGAAGGGCTGTAAAACATTTCTAAAATGAGTGTCCTGCTATCAACTTCAAGTTTATATATTTACAGAATATCATATCAAACAAGGGTCTCTCAAAAGCCTACCTACCATAAAAGCAAGCGCCTCCTTTTTAAGTTTTCCTAAGGTATAAAAGTTGCGAAGCTCCCTCTTTACTCAGTAAAACCCTTTTTGTTTTGCAATGTTATTTCAACAAGGCGACTTTTTAGAAAATCACTTAAGTAGAGAACTCCTTAAATATTTGCTTAACTGGGCAAGGTAAGATATTATATATGCTTCAGCTGTTGTAGGACAGTTAAATCCCACTTTTTGAAAAACAGAGTGCCTCGGTCAACTTCTATGAATAGCTAAGGTTCAAAATAGGGCCCATTAAAGAATTCAAAACTAATTCTAATAAGTACTACCTTTCTGCGAGTTTTCTAGGGGCTTCCTGCTTTAAATATATTTTAGGTAAAACCGTTTCTTCTAAGGTACACGATACTGTCTTTTGTAAAAAAATAACCCTATCGCTTGTATCTGTACAATTTCAAAAATTTTAGTTTCAGTAGAGTAAAAGCAAGACTTAAAGAGCTCCCTTTTATCCGCGAGGAAAGAGAAAATATCCAACAAAAAAGCTATCTGGACTCTCATATGAAATGCATCTTTATTCGCTATACTTTTAAGAAAAACGCCCTCTATTTTAACACCATACTTTTAATTTGCACCAGTTTAGGGGTATTCGTAATTCTTATTACGAATCTCAAAAAAGGGGTTGAACCTGAAAAATCCTGTAGCTGCGTACTTTGTACGAGATGTCTCCTATAAGTAACTAAATGTTTTTTGTAAATTCTTCCTTATGCCGGAGCCCCTCATTCGGTTTTGTTGTATTTCGAGGATTTGTAATCAATCCTGAGGCAGAGCTTTTTATAACCTTATTAGTTAAGTCTTTCTGTCATTTTACTTTTGTGAAAGTAACCCACAAGGTATTGTAAAATTTTAGTTAGATTAAGTTTTTTATGACAAGGTCAAGGGGGGCTTGGGTGTTTATTAAATTTAAAATGAAAGTAGTTCTAGAAGTAAACTTCTCATTTTTGATCTAAGACAACATTACAATAGGAGTTTCCCCTTGTCCAGCCCTCAAATCAATATGATATGTCGGAAACTTTCTCTTAGTATATGGGGTATCCTGTATAAGTACCCGCAAAAACCCTTGTATAAACATAACTGCATAAAAGTGTCGGAGTAGGAAATAGAAATGACTATAGTAGACCCCCTAATTCGCGAAAATGAAAGAATTTTGTGGCTAACTTAAAATCTTCCTTAAATTTCAGAAAAGCCCGCTTGAAGGCACTGTCTCGTAGTCCGGTAAAAAAAAGTTTCAAACTGATAAGAAGTTGTCAGTCAAAATCTCCTAAGAAATTTCTTAGGCAAAAACAAGTAGTATACCTGGGTCTCCGTTTATGAACTTAGGGCGTTGTAAATAGCAGCATTTTTGTATCTATACATGGGAGAGTTGCTGCGCAGGCAAAAGTGACAGATGGTAATTTCGACGAATAAACAAGTAAGTTTAAAAAAAGCGTTTACTTACACACACTAATTAAAGGTATGCAATACTTTTTGTCTAGAATTCAGTTAAGTATAAATCCACCTTAGAGCTTTCTTAAAACCCTGACACTAGAAATGTAAACCGATGGGGAATCTTAAACTCTTAGTTCTTAGCTTTAGCCCCCATGTTAGGAATTACTTGCTTAAACACCCCTTATAAATTGCCTTTGACCGAGGTTAAATAATACAAGATTTTCTGCTCCAAAAAGAAAAAAAAAGGAGAGGGCTCTTAATTCTTTAGTTTAGTAAAAAGGGGCTTCAAAGTTTCATTTTTACTAGACCAACTAGCATTTATAAAAACTCAGTCAAAGCAAAGTCTGCGTGTTACCCTTTATCCAAGAGTGATCTCTCACAAAGCAATTGTGGAATCCTCATATAGTACAGAAAAGGAAACCCCGGAAATCCATATACAAGATAAAACCTTACTGGGATAGCGCATAAGTCCTTAAGTGTGCACACAAAGGGTTCGAAGCCTAAGCACTTAAGATAGATTTATAAAATAAGTAGAGATATAGGAGTCAGGTCCATATGAGGTTATTATTTAATCGTAGACTTTCAATTTTTTAAAGAAAGGTTTAGTTTCCAATTTATAGGGAGTGAAGTCTAAAGAATAAAATAACTTTCGCAGCGATTCTTATTCTTTATCATTATTTTTGATTACGCTCTTGTATCGGGGCTTACCTAAGCGGAGATTTCCCACTAAATTAAATATAAGTAATTTGACTCTTACTATTTATAAAAACCGCTTAACTACTCCGAGTACCCCGGCATATTTTAATAAATTAATCTACCCAAAAATTTTTCTAATCTAATCCATGTTTAAAGTAGACTTTACCGCACGATACGTATTTAATTAATACTAGAGTCAATAAGAATAGCAGAGTTCCTAAAAGCATAAAAGTCAAGACTCGTTAACTACGTATTGTAAAACCCCCTCTACCTGTAAGGCATACTCGATATACTAAACCTACTGTTAACTAAGATAAAGTTTTCCTTTGGCTTGCGCTTCCTATAGTAGAAATTGACTTTGTTCTGCTAAAAATGCTTAATTGACCTGAACCGCACACCGTTTCTACCTTGTTTGTAATCTAGATACAACCCTTATAAAACGGACTTACTCTTGTGAATTTAAAAAGGCTCCTAGTAAGAATACGGGCTTTCATTTACGCGGGGTCCCCCTGGATAAGGTCATGACGAGCATAGGGTACACGTAGTCTATTCTAGCTTCATAACACAGAATATAAGTTATAAATACTGGAAATACAAAATAGGAAATCTCTTAAGCTTTTTGTCTGAGTAACTTATTAGCGAAACAGGAGTCAAAGGCATACTCGTCCCCCTTAACCTAAGTTTTCTTTAGAACATTGTGTTATGGTGATTGACCAGAGCCCTCTAAAAGGGTAGAAATTTCACCTATATTTATAGAAAAAACTAGATAGTTAACTAAGACAACCTTTATACAACGCATTTTTTTTATTAAGAACTAGGTAAGTAAGGAAATTTGGTTTCTCTTTGCCAGTAGTAGGATATTGAGAGCCCTATAAGAAAATGGCTAGGGTTTACGAATCCGTTTAGATACAAAAAGGCTTGCGGTGCAGAAAGGAGGATTCGAGAAAGTCTCATTATAAAAAAGAAGACTCACAGCCCTGTCTAGGTTCGTTTTATAAATTAGAACTCTTTTAAAAAGAAAAGGCCCTGGTAATTCTTAGCACTAAACAGCTTTTTACAGACAAACTCTATTCTTTTCTTTCCTTGATTTTTTTTAAGAATCCCTCATATTTCAAAATAGGTGCGGGTATCGTTCAGGAATTCCGGGCAGGTGTGGGAGATCTTAAGTTACTTAATTTAAAAACTAGCCAATACGAAATTACATGCTATTCAGGAGTCCTGTATCCTATCAAATCAAATGGTTCCAGGAAAAACCTCAGGAAATGCCTTGACGAACCCTTCTCTTCTTATTCCTTTCATAAACATATCAGCTTCCTTTTGACCTACTTATTCTCCAGAACTTGTTCTTTGCTTTACCTGTTTTTTTAGGAGTCTTAGGAGCTAGAGCTTCCCTTCTGTGCTATTTCTTATGAGTAAGACCTGTCTTTTAGGCTTGACTCTTCTGGGTATGGGCCCTTTGGATCTTCTTCCTGTTCTAATGGGGAGCTGTTATCTTACTTATTAGTTAGAGAGTCTAATGAGCAACCAGACTAGAAGTCCATTAATTAAAGAGGGATTCCCCTTTGGTTTTATTAACTAACACAGAGGTACTAAACAGGAAACTCTTTGAGGTTAAGGACAATTCCTCCCGTTTATGCTTTTATCGTATAGGCGGATACAAAACCTTAATCGATTAATGAGTACGTCCATCTTACCGAGTAAACAACAATCTTGTTTAGGAGCTTATAGTATTCTAAAAGTCAATCTTACTTATACTAGCAGCCAGATCAATAAAAACTTTCACTTAGACTGAACTGAAAAAACTGGATCGTAAGCATACAAACTTAAGAACGGGTTTTATTAAAAAACTCTGTACTTGAAAAAGACTTTACAGACGAGACGGGAAAGCACTAACCAAATACCAGGAAAATAGAGCCAATTAACTTCTGAACTTCCATTTGTTAAAGCTGCTACAGCTACTGGTGTACTCACAACAAATAAATAAGCTACCCTTTATCAGATACTGGAACTATAATGCAGCAAAGTAGTCATCATTGATTGTTAAACCTTTCTCTTTGCTTTGTTCAGGAGCTCTAGAAAAAGCTACCTATTAATGTCCTAGAGAGTTTTAGATTAGCTGCTTTACTTTGGTTAGAGATCAATAACAAACAATAATGAAGTCACTTTTTACAAAGAATAATTCTGCCTCTGTAGCTTATCGTTCAAAGAGGATATAACTCTTATTAAGTAGAGAAGGAATCCTTTTTTGGTTTTTTAACAATTAAAGGCTAAAATTTTCTAAAATCCTAGAACGAAGTACTTTTTGTATTACTTTCTTAAAAAGAGGAGAATAAAAAAGGGCCTTGAAGTAGCTTGCATAACTCTTACAACATAAACTTAGAATGGAAGAATTTTACAGTACAGTTTAGGACAAATTCTTTTTATTTATAAAAATTTGGGTATAGAAATAGAACCCTAAATCGCTTAACTTAAAGGTACCTGAAGTCTGGGAAACTTTAAGATTAAGGCAGAGCCTCTTGAAAAAGGCGGGGTTGGGTTTTTATCCGAAGTTTTGCTTGATATAAATAATAGCGCTGGGATTTAGGTACTATAAATGTATAACTTTACCATAAAACCATAAATAAAGGGGAGCTTTTAGCAATAATATAAAAAGGTAAGGAACCTCTCAAAGTATGAAAATATGTAGGCAGTAAATTCCGAATAGGTTAATTAGATTAGAAGGAGTTGAGGTTTCAAAGATTAAGAAAACTCTAGTTTGTTTGAATAAAAATCCAGCCGTGGGCTTAAATTTAAAGTGGATTTTGACACTTATTTATCTTTTGTAGGTTTTTTTAGCTAGATAAATATTTGTATATGATATATCACGAGTGTCTCCCGCAATTTCCCAATCAACTTAATTAGAGTGCGGGATTCCTCTAAAATAAATTCTAAATTTGGATAATTAGAAGAGGGTTCCCCCATTGCCTATACAGGAGCTCCGTAGCCCTTTCGCACAATCATTATAAGGAAAAGTTCTACTAAGGGTTATCCTTAGACTTTTTTCTGATACCAAACCTCCTCTACTCTAAAATTCGAACCCTTAATAACTTTGTTCAAGCAGGGTTTAATAGTTATTTATAATTTATAGAATATCTAATCGTCTGTCTTCTTACACCAGGATGCTCCTTCTTTTACAGAAATTCAAATTGCTAACCTTTAATAAAAGTTTGACCTTTGTCCAATTGAAATTTGTAACAGTATCCATAAAAATGAGTTTAAAGAAATAGAATATAGGAAAGACTTCCAGATCTGTATTGCTCGGTTAAATATAGGAAGTCCCTTTTCGAAAGAGTAAAATAACACAGGCTACTCGGCACTTAAACGAAATACATATTAAAGTAGAGTTATATATTCCTTATTTCTTGTAAATAGCAGCGAAATTTTAATAAAAATCCGGAATTAGTACCTCCCTATATTACAGAAGTTTAAAAGATTATACATTATACAAAACGGTTGTTAAGAATAATCTAGCACTAGAAACAAAAAAATCTTGTAAGAGTGCATTTTTTAATATCTGATTCATAGGTTTCCTTACTTAAGCAAAATTTCGATATAGAAATGTACCCTATTACTGAGACATGTACATAACTAAAAAGAAGGACAAAAAAATCTTTGTTCCACTAATTGCAAGTACTTCCCGGGTTAGAAAAAGCTTCTTACATACCCTTGCCTTGAAATTTAGACATATCCAAGCTCAACCCCTATACTTTTTATCCGTAGTATAAGGTATATGTATAAAGACTTTTTTATGGAAAGGTAAGAACTGGAATAATAACGGTCGTTTAGGGAACTCTTGTAAATGGTAAAATATCTTGAACTGGAAATGAATGACATACTCTGGCTGCTTAGGATTTAGCATACTTCCAAGGGTTTCTCCTTTAGATTATCTTCCTGTAATAATAAACAATATAGAAGTAAATAACATAGAACCTCTAACAACTGAATAAAAGGAATGAAATCTCCTATCCTAATACGAAAGGTTGCAAGGCTAATGCAATGTTGGAAGGGCAAGAACTTTTTTTTACTCTATATGCATGCGGATCGTTTCAAAAGAGAAAGTCCCGAGTATACCCTACGAACTATTACTACATTAATTAAGATACTATCATTATGACATACAAACGTCCGGAAAGCACAGAAGGCTAGCAATCCGCGGTTAAGTTATAAGTTATAGTAAAAAGCACCCACCCTATAAAGTAATACCTGTGTTTTGAAACCCGCTTTAATACTCAAAATTCCATGTAACTGATGGATCGGGGCTAAATACGAAAATTATCTTAAAATTTCTAAAGAATTTTTCTCGTATAGGATTCACCGCTTCCTAGAGGCTGTGAGAACTTTGGGGTGAAAGGGCATAAAAATGCAATTTCGAATGAATGGTACCTAGCTGGGTTTATTTCAAAGAAGTGTTAACTAAAAAATTCTTAAAATGCGAAACAGGCCTTTGCTTCTTCCTTATATCATACAGGAGTCCCATGCAAGGACTTACGAAGGGTAGTAATCCCATACTTGCAACAAACCTCTGACCATTGCTGCGGGCAGATATGAGTACTCTAAATTTACCGTAGATTATCCGTCACTTTCATTTCATTTTATAACTTAGGGGTTTTTTAAGGAAGAGTACATATAGGATAGGAGAGGATCCCCAGTGGACATATTCGAATTCTTGAAAAAGGTACATAAACAAGTCAAGAGAATCGCTATAAACCCGGATTCTACCCTCAGATTTTTAAGAGCAAAGGTATCTTCCCAAATCCGTGTAAATCTCATACCTACAAGAGTCTTTCAGTAGAGTGTGAAATCTCAAGATCTAATGTTTGTTTAAGGTGCAAAGCCCTCTTTATTATAAAAAATCAAACTCTGGTGGGTTTGAAACTCTTGGAATATTTCTGTAAATCTTATGTTCATTTTTTAGTCGAAATATAAATATATATATAAAGGTAGATAGAATCTTAATTATATGCTGCTCGATAAATTCCTGAAATAGAAGTCAAAAATTTTACAGATAACTGCTAAATACTCGTCGTGTAAAATCCAGATTCATAGTGCAAATAGGGGCTTTTTACTATAGAATTTTGTTAAGAAAATCTTCTTTTTTATATCCCATATATGTTTGAGAAACTCTATTTATAAAGAGCAATGATCTTGGGGTTAATTAAAGCCCCGGAAAACCGTGTGTAGCTTTTGCCCAGGACCTATTTAGGCCTAATAAAATAAGTTGCGGCATAGCAAAATAAAGAAGAAATAGGAAAAACTTGAGCAATAGAGTAATTCAGGGTCGAGTTTAAGGAACCCTCTCTTCTCTTAAATTCCGTTTTTAAAGCTTTGATTATGTGTTTTTACTAGTAATCGCTTAAATGAAATATAGAAACTCTTAAGATGAAAAGAAAAAATTCCGTACTCGTTTTAAACTAAACTAGGGAAACTCCACAAAATTCGGTAGCGAACTTACTTGTATTTCCCAGGATACTTTTATATAAATTAAAATGACATTTATCAATGAAAAATGCCCGGGATTAACCTCTATCTTGCAAAGTCTTACTGTTTCTAAGAATTTTTACCCCTATTATTCTAAATTTCTCTTACAAAGAAAATAAGAGTCTCTTTAATGCAAATTTGACGAGTTTAGGAAGCTACCTAACTTTAGGTAAGACGGCTGCCTCTTGAAATAAGACACACTGGAAAAACCTTGTAATGAAATTCTAGAACCATATCTATAAAAGTTTTACTGGGGAGGCTGTAAATCCCCTGGAATCCTGCAATTATAGGAATAAAGCGCGCACATATTTACGCGAAGCTGTACGGACCGTCCCTTTTTTGTAGTGAATTAACCTCTCTCACTTTAGTGTAAGAGGGTTGCCTTATTAATAAGAAAAATCTCCCTATTAGCCTTTGATATCTTAGAAAGATTTTATACCTTCTTTATTTGGAAAACAATTAGCCTTTATTTTATATAGAGAAAATTTCATTTTTAATTAAGGGTTTGCTTTTTCGGCTGTTAAATCTCTTAGGAATATAGGGAAATGTAGAGAGCAAGTAAGATAGGAATAAGGAGAGCGATAGAGACTAAAGTATAGATGTAAGTTTTTCTTTCCGATTAGTTAAGGTAACGAAGTTAATAAGGAATTCGAAGGGAAGGGTTATAATTTTATACCCAATTTTTATTAAACTCTGCACAAAAAAAAGAGGGAAGACTTTCACTTTTTTAGAAACTGCGATAGGCGAGCTCTGCGCATTTACAAAGGGTTGTCGTAGCAAAGAAAAGTAGTTTATGAATTCCCTTTTTAAAGGTGCTCCACGATTTGACACTCGGACAATTGCTTTTCTATATACTTTTTAATAAGAAAGAGGTGGTAGAATTTAGATCACAGCTTAATTAAGTTTAAGACTTTCCTACAACACCCCGCCTTTCCTCCCCGGTGCCCTTTTTCGGTTCTTCTATCTCTCGTAACTAGGCTTTAACTCCTTTACCAAAGTCTTCCTCATTTTCAGGACTGCAATATCAAGACGAGGTACCCTTACAAATTTCGTAAAAACTTTTTAAGATAACTTGCTGGAGGAATAAAGTTTCAGCTATTTAGGGAAGAAAACGGCTAAATCTTTTAATACTACTATTCAGTTGACTTGAACCCAGGCCCCTCTCTAAAATTTACTACATTTCTAGTTTTTATACTTTCAAAGGGGTGCTTACCAGAGTTTCCATTAGAGTGCCTCTTGATTCGGGTTCTTCTTTCATTGTGGAAAAGCTTCCATATCCTTTTTGATAAAAATAAATAAGTACACGATAGCAATTGAGAAGAGATTAGACCTAACTAAGAGAAAGAAGACACTGGGGTGTTTCTTAAGGATATTTCTATTTCAGAGTCAGTTCTTATTCAGTTTTGTCCTTAATCTTAATTATACGTATTTTCCGGGTACTCTAATTTTGACTTTGTTTATAAAGTCATTTTGGCAATGTACTTCATATCTATTCGCGATCAACCAGCAGCCTCCTTTTTAGAATATAGAACTTTAAAAGGCTCCTATTTAATCTGCATTCGTTATTTGGCCAAATTTCCATAGTTTAAAGATAAGGCGTGGCTTATGTAATTCTATTTTGAACTTAGTCTTTATAGAGCGAGCTAAAGAGATCCTTTTTGTGTTTATAGCTATCGAAACTCTGAACTCGGGTTCTATTCTAGGTTTTTGGATTCTAGTAGTTAGTTGAAGTAACCCCTTAAAGAGTTCTAGTCTAAGATTATTGGAATAGCCCCACATGAGTTTCAATTTAAGTTAAGTAACATAGAGCAGTTTCCTCATAGGTTTATTATAAAAGCTCCTAATCAATACTACATAAAATACTCAAAATATATACGCAAGGTTTCACTATTTTTGATTCTAAGGGATATAACTCGGCAATATACTATAGTTAAGTATTTCGGTTTCTGGACAAGGTAATGTAATTAAATTATTAGGCTACAAGACAAACTTTCTTTTTAAAAGCCCATTTTTATACTTTTCACAAGGGATTTTCCTATTTGCACATTTCCGCTGTTTCTTAAGCACTTATTGTAGCTTTTATTAAAGACTTTTATCGAGGACAAAGAAGAGGTAGTATTAAGCATAACTTAGGGAAGGGAATAGATTCTTTCAAGATAAAGATACTTCAAATAAAAAGGAAACCCTCTGCGCTTTCATTTTTTGTGTTATAAACAACTAAAGGGGCGCCCCTGTTAATAAGCGACAATTTTCTGGGTTGAATCTGGTATTTAATTAAGGGAGGCTCCGAATAACAGTCGCAAGTAAAGCTTTCCTGACCCAACAAGAGTATGATAATAGTAACCTACGGAAGGAAGTGAGTCCTCATCTTATAGCAGTAGTATCCTACAAGGAAGCAAGAGTCCTTTTTTTAGAGGTTTTTTCTTTTTATTCAGACAACGAAACTCATGTCGAAGCCTCCTTGGTCCCAAAACCAATACTAGTCCTAAGGTTAGTCAATCCTTGTATTAATAAAAAAACACGTATACAGAATGGGAATTGTCATAGCACTGATTTGTTAGAGAAGGAGGAACCCATACTCGATCCTTAGGATCAATAAATAAAACAAAAGCGAGGTTTCTTGCATGCAAAGGTTCAAACCCAAAAACTACTAGAGTTGAGCCCCTTTTTGTCAGATATAAAATCTTTAGGTTTAATTAAATGGATAATCTATATAATTACATTTCATTTCACAAAAATTTGAATATGAAACCTATACTACATCCGGTTTAGAAAGATTATTCCTGTAAGTTAGCTCCAAAAATTTTTAAGAGGGATTTAGTTGTTAAAAAATCTTAGTTTTAATCTCACCACAAGGTATAAGCGTATAAGCCCTCACTAGAGTAGAATGAGGTTTAAGCTATAGAATCCCGGACTCACGTATTGTTGCATATGCATAATTATAGAACAAAGTTCCTCATACATAATAGTGTATATAAAGGGTGCTCTAATAAGAGCAATTTAGAATGAAAATGAGTTCTTTCTCAAAGGGATTTCTATAAGGGTAAAGCACTAAATACCAAGCATCAAAATAATCCAAAAATATAGAGTAGAGAAAGTCTAAAAAACCTACTACGTAAGTAACTCAGTGCTACGGATATACCCCAGCAAAAAGAAATCCAAAAAACTCGGCATGTTTAGTAGCTAAAGGTAGCCCCCTTTCATATTTATATTACTAATCCACTCTCGTTCGTTAATTATCTTCTTTTTAATCCGCTCAGAGCCGTCCCTATAATACTTCATTTGTCTCAGAAAGCTTTCTCTAAGCTCTCGATCTTTCCTTAGTTTAAGCGACTATAAAGCAAGTATTCCCAGAAAGACTAAAGCAAGGGTGAGGAGTAAAGCAAACGCAAGGTTCTTGTCCATAATGCTTTGTATCCTTAGTTTGGGCTACCTAAGGGATTTCTGGTCACTTTTTTGCTTCTCTGCGCAAGGATTTCCTATGGCGTACCCCCGTTTTGATTTAAGTAAAAAGAGCATATATAAAGGGGATTTCGAAGTCTGGCAGCTCTTAGTAAATAATCTTAGTGCAATCTGGATTTTTGTCTATAGAACAAAACTACTAATTGGAGTAAAACTAAGGATGAAATTATTAGTAAGCCACCTATATAGAAAGACTCTCTCTGAAATTCTAGACTCCATAGCTAATGCATAAGGGCTGATCCATATAGCTTTATTACTGAATTTTTGAGGAACGCCTTCACCTGGATCTAGAAGAAAGAAAACTTATGACTAAACCTTGATAGGTCTAATCCAACGAGGATGTAAAATCCAGAATACTTCACTCCCCACCTTTCTGCCCACAATCTGTTCCTTGCATAGAAAATGCTGTAAATGAAAAGCCATAAAAACCTTTATCACAAGGCTTAGGTCTACCTGTTTCTGAGTTAGTATATTTTATAACATGCGGAACAAGTAGAAGCAAAAGAGAATTGTCCTTAAATAAGGAAACCCTAGCGTACTCCCTTCTGGGATCCCGAGCTATTACAGTGTTTAATAATTTGGATAGTCTAGTCAGAATTTTAAAAGCCATATGTCAGGATCTTACCAAAAGGAGGCGTTACCCTAGCGAGGATTAGCTTTTGTATAGAGCCCTCTTAATTCGCGAGTTTCTTTTTTAATGAGTATATAAGCGGAATCATTTAAAAAAAAGACTTATGAGTCTAATCTTCAAAATGAACCCCGTTTTCGACAGCTGGGGAATAGCACATGGGAGATGTCTTACTTATTAACTTAACTAAGATTTTGAAGCCCGGTTGTTAGGACAGTCGTGGGTTCAAATCGTATTCAATTTGAGTTTTCCTTTTTGTGTAAAGAGGTTGCCCCGAGGTCGTGCTTAAAGGAGTTAAAGGTTGTATTATATACCAGGGTTTCCTTAGTATTGAAGAAAACTTCTCGTTATGGATCTGCTTTTTGACTCCCCAGTAAACGCATTACAGTTATTTGTAGTTATCTTGTATCTAGGTATTTGAATCTTAGAATTTTAATCGAAAAATTCTCGACCAAAGAAGGTCCAAACGGAAAAGATTTTATCCAAATGGTCCTAATACTTAAACACGAGCTGCTCGCCTAGAGAGCCCCCAAGCCCTCGAATATAGTAAAGTTTCTGATTTGTACAACAATATTGGGATAACAAACCTATACAACTGACGAGAATCCTTAAAAAAATCCGATAAGCTTTCTCTTGTGAGACCTTTTCTTGATAAAAGAATCCGGATTCCTGTCACTAGAATTTAGGCATTAAACCTGTGACTAAGACTGGGGGATAGTTTTCCTTACTTTTATTACTATCTTTATATCTTTATAAAATAAAAAATCATTCTATTTAAATTTAAAGTACTTTCAATCTCTTGTCAATTAAAATCCCGGAGAGTACTGCTTATTATTAATCCCGATATCCCAAGCAGTTCCAAACGTTCTAGTTATACCCACCCTTCTGATGCCTAACCTAACTATAGACAAGTCAATTTCTCCCGAGAATCTAAGTGTATTTAGTTTCTAGAATTTCAAAGTTATAGGAGTACCCCTTGTGTAAACAAAAAAGAAATTTCCTTAGTGGTTAAAAAGTTACTAATTTCAAATAAAGCTCAAGACTCTCCTTTCTTTTGTTAAACCAAAAAGCGTATTACTTGAGGATTGCCGCATCTCCTTTTATTACAATTTACTTAGTTAGAATATCTGGTCAACTAGTATTTTATCTCTCAATAGTCCACTCTTTAATTAACTAGGGGTTTCTTTATCTGAATGCCCGAAGATTTTAGCGAATTAATTAGAATTTAGAGGTTTTCTACTACAAAAGAGCTACTTGCTTCAAGTTTGAGTTCCAAATCTTGTATACATTAAGAGAAACTTTGAGAGTACAATAGGAATTAACTTACAAATACCCTTATAAAAGTAGAGCACGGAATTCTCTCTCGCTTACACTTCGAGGATACCCTTCTTTTGAAATTTTCTAAATGCGGAATTTGGCCCTATTGCTCTTTATCTTGGCAAAACAACCCCTTGTTATAAGCAAAAAACTAAGGACAGCAAATCTAGATCAATTAAAACAATACAAAAGGGCTAGATTTTCAGTATGCATCAAGGCTCAGTTAATTAAAAGGTTCTGGTTCAAAGCGTCTTGGTTGAGCCTTATATAGATAGAAATGGATTCTTCAATTGGCGTAGTGTAACTAACTGGAATTAAACTCATCCTTTTTTATTCCTGATCCTGCTTTGAGAAACAAGAGTCTATAACTAACAACTTTTTCGATACCCTATAAGAACATCATCATTATATTTGATTAAAGAAAAATTAGAAACCCTTAAAATCTTAAACATAGATACCACATCTGGAGCTTTACGCTAACCTACTACTAAAAAACTAAAAAGATGTCGTATACTAGTATACAGACGAAATAAAGAAATCCTGCTAAGTTGGTAGTTATATAACTGAATTTTAGAAGGTTTAACTCTATTCTTACTATACCTTTGACTTTTCTCGGGGTTACAGGTACTCTAAAACTCAGTACCAAGGAGTTTTGACTTTATCTGCCTATTGTTATGAAAGGATCTAGAGTCCTTTATCTAATATTAACAAAAACTCCTTACGGTAAGGTAAATCCCAAAAAGGAATAGAGAAGTTCTTATAAATTCTAAGGAACGCACAGGGTATAAAGTTAATAGATTAACCAATAGAGATTCTTTTACCCATAGGATGCCGCTTGAGAAGCACGAGAGTAACAGAGTACAAATGAAACTGGAGTCTTTTTGAGGCAAGCTCTTTATTAGTAAGAGTTTCAAAAAAACGAATCCTTAATATACTAAAAATTTGGTATTTAATATTTAAGGATGTAGGAAAAGCCCCGAATCCGAGGAATCCCCTTATGTGCTTCCAGTAAAAAAAGAAAGTTAGCTTCAGTGAGGAAAAGCCCCGGCACTTATGAGGTCGGAGTCTTTACAAATTTAGGATAGCTAATAGGCATTCGTTATTCTTCTTTGTATGAAGTGAGACTTTCCTGCAGGGTACGTTTATGCACTAAATTTAGAGTAACCCGCCTTTTCAGAGATTTCCTCAGTATACGCAATAGAAGACTAAGTCAAAAGGGATTACTCTTTTAGGAAATACTTGGGGGTGGGTTAAAGTATACCAATAACAGTCAAATTTTTAATTTCATTTATAGCTTGAGCATTTGTAGTGGCCTGCCCGGCTGAAACTATGGACTTTTTGTAAAAGGAATTCTTGTATAATAGAGTAGCTTCGAGCTAGTATTATTCATTTTTCATTATCGCTACCGAATATAAACTTAAAAAGGAGACTTTAACTTTTCTTGTCTTAAATATTGGAGGTTTTTTGTGTCAAAAGTCTCCTTATTATAAGCCCCGTAGAAAAAAACAACATATGTAATAGAGAGTTAAAATCTAGGAATAACTAAATAGCACCAGATTTCAAAATCTTGGCATTAACATGTATTGTTGTTCTATCCCTTTCCTTTTTTTATATTATTAAACAAGTATTTAGCTTTGTGCAGTAAAGGCAGAGGTAAGAGTAGTGCTGCAATGTATAGGAACCTAGTCTAAATTAAGCTAATAGGGGACCCAAGTCTTCATCAAAATCTTTCTTTAGGTTTTTTAGTCTAAAACTTTGATATTTAATACCCGGATTAGGCAGAGAGAGAGTATCCTGTCTCTAGCTAAGGATGCAATTTAGAATAGCACTTAAGCTTTGAGGAATTGCCCCAGGTTAAAGCCCTTATAGGCCCTCCTTTTTGGGGGCAGTTTCTTAAAGTATGCAGCTGTTAATTCTAGTCAAATGGGACTAACTCATTTCTTTTTGACAACCCTATATTCCCTAACAAAAAAGAAAAAACTTAGGCACGCTGGGTTATTTAAAAAGGCTAGCAGCTAATCGCTTAAGCTACATTAAAGTCTCCCTAAGTATAAAACCGTTCACACTACAATTAACTCATTTTTAGTTTAGAGACCCCTCTTAAAGTCTTGTGATAGGCTCCCCTTCGGTATATTTTGTAGCTTACTTTCCATTCCATATTGAAATTTCATAACGGGAGTTCAAAACGGGTGCTTGGGTTTTCTTTAAAAATTCTTTTTTAATTAAAGGTTAACGTGTCTAATGGAATCTCAAAAATCAGAGATAGGGACTCGTATTGAATTGTCAATTTTTATATAAAGCAAACAAAAGTCGAAGACAAAGGACCCCTCCTGGGATATCAAAGTCATTTTCTCAAAGGTTTATAACAACACTAACAATTTGAGACACAGCTCCTACACTCCATAGCATAAGCCGCCTAGCAAAGGTTTTTAAGGAAACCCCCTTAATTTCGATATTACAAGGGTAGAATTGATATAAGTAAATTCTCTCTTTTATAATATTTGTTCTTGCTCCTGCGGAATACGAGTAATAGATTAACAAGTTTTATTAATTTGGGAAGAGCCTTTATAATTCATATACGTAGGTCGGATTACCCTCATACCAAAAAGGACTCAATTTGGTTCTATATTTATATATTAACCGTTTTCTCCATATTACACCTTAGGCTCATATCAGTTTCATAAACACCAATTCGCAATATACCAGTTGCTCATAAAAAGTGGAATTTCATCACGTAGTTCAATTTATGCAAGTACATGGTTAGTTAAATTAATAGTTCAGTACCTTTACCTCTACGCCAACGCCCTCTTGTTCTATTTATCAATTGCATCCATACGGGTCCTTTATAGTTTAGTGCAGTCATCTTTCTCTAAGTTTTTCCGGGGTATCTTAACTTCATTTTATAGTATAGGAACCGCTCTCAAGATACGAAATTCTCTGTTTATCTATCTAGGCTCCAACGGGACCTAACCCTTCAGCTTAGTTTATTTTCATTGTACAAGAAACGTTTTAGCTCCTGTATTCTAATTCTTGTCTAAATAAAAGTCGGGTTTAAACCCTTACTTATCAACTATCTTTCTTTTACACTAGAGTATAAAGTCGAACCTATAAGAATTTTATCATAGTGAATTTCCCACTCGAATAAGCTTTACACACCGGTAACTTAATTATATATCTCAGCGAGAAGACCCGAAAAAGTATACAAGAATTGCTAATTAATAAATATACAGATAAAGAGTACCCATAAGGGCTCTTCTTAAGTAAATACTTAATCGTTTAAGAAGCGCTGTTATCAAAATGAGGAACTCTTTTGTCAAGCTGGGATACCCGTCTGTACGAGCTCTTACCCTTGCGAGTATTTCCATATGTGTTGCGTATTTTAATAGGGATTCTTTTTACAAAAAACCTTTGGTTTAACGGGGACTGCTTTGAAACCTAAGATTCTTTTCTCAAGAGCTTTTGGCGTCCCTCTTCTTTGGTCAACGGATAATGCTCGCAGCATCGAATTAAAGAACTTAGGATTTGATAGGTTTTGCGAACTTCTTATCCGCTAAATACTATATTTGTTACATGAGTTATAAAAAGCTTTTGGGTGAAAGATGTTTAATTTTTAAAATAGTAAAGTTTCCGAAGAGGACCCGTTTAAATACTTTAAAACAGCAGTACAAAAATGCCCGTATTCTTCCCCAGGACACCCCTAACTGACTTAGATTATAAGCGGAGCTACTCTTCTCTTGATATATGAAGTAGGACTTCGTATTTAACTAGAGCGGGTCCTTTTGGTTCCTCTGTACACAGCATTTACTTCAGTAAAAATCCCATAAACTTTAAAGTAATCTCTAAAACTATCCTTAACAGAACCCAGATAAACTAACAATATATCCGTAATAAAATAAAAAGAGGTCTTAAGATTCAGAGCACACGAAAAAAAAAATGACTATTTTAACTACATTTTTATAAAAGGAGGGGCTTCATCAGCTGGATGCACATGTAAACAGCCTACTGGATCCAGTAAGCGCATTGTTCCTCGGTAGCTGAAAGTCAAGTGGTGAATCAGAAGAAACTTTTTCCGTAAACTAACTAAAACTCAGGACTCTCAAGCATCAAGAGTATCGAAGCAAATAAGAACGGGTATTAGAACTTTTTTGAAAACATAGAATAGTAATAAAGGGTCCCGGATAGATAAATTACAACAGTAATACTAGAAAAACTCTTTACTAGTTTTCCAGAGTTTCTAGTTGTACTGACTAGTGACTGGGGAATACGGATACAAATTAAAGCGGTTGCCCTCCTTTGTTTCGGGAATCCTTTAAAAAGGCGGCTTCGTGCTGTAATAATCCAAAGTAAACCATGTAATTTCCACTTGACTTATCTGGCGAAAGGGTTCTCTAATCAAGCAGCCCCAGTCAGTACAAGTCTGGTTAAATATTAAAGTTTCTAAAGCCTTTCATTTTGTCCAATTCAAGTTCTTGAGAAAAAGACAGTTTAGGACCTATCAGAGTAACCCCTTTTAGAGAGAAAATATAGATATAGAAACACCCCAGAAAAGTTTGCCTCTGCAAAATAAAACTTGAAATTCCGGCACTCCTTTTTTTTTAAGGGCCAGATGCTCTAGGGGGAGCTGCAGCAGAAGTTTGGACTTGTTTCCTAATACTTTATCTATTGTATCTTGAAAACCTTAAAGAAGGAATTATCTCCTATTTTCTTTTAACTTACAGATAAGCTGAAATTAAGAGCCTTATTGCTCGAATGCCTTTAGCTTAAGAACCCCATTCTCCAGTATGGGTTTATGATAAACTTTAAAATTACCCTATGAAATTCCCTTTTGTACACATCCCTAGATCTACTTTGAAAAAGCTTTCGATCTGGACTTAACCACGAAAGCTGTATCTTATACCAGTAATTCCTTTATTTCAAAAGTAGGGTAGGTATGATAAATAGACATGGGGCCTAAAGCACAAGATTTTATTCTTTGTATTTTGACTTAATTTTGGCTTACTAAACTGGGGCACACTCCTAAGAGAGGTGCACTTAGCTTATAAAGGGCGGGCAGTAATACACAGAGGTCGGTATTTATGGGTTTTTAGCTATCAAGTTAAAGATTCAATGCTGCTTACATCAGTAAAGGAAGTATCCAAGGTACAAGATACTCCTTCCAGTCCAGTAAAGATAGAACTAAGAAGTTGCTGGGTATATAGAGTATCTATGTTCTAGACTTCTATACAAAATAAGAATTTTAATTACTATACATAAAAGACTTTAGAGGTATAGGTAGTCTACAAGAGTAACCCCTAAGACTGGTAAGCACAGGCTGGAAAGAAGAGTAAGATTTAAGCTAGAGCTACGAAGAACCTTAAGAAGAGCACTTCAAGAGTAGTACAGCTCATAAGAAATAAGAAATGGCGGCTAAGAAGAAAGTTATGCAGAAGAGTAACAACCCGGTTAAGTAGGTTAAGAAGAATTGGTGTGCCTTAAAGTGTAAGTAGGTATACTATAAAGAAGTAAACTCAAGAGCTTTCCTGTATCTCTAGAAAAGTAAGTAATTTAAAACTCTAAGGCGAATTCAGTAGCGATGTTTCTGCTATAAAATTCTTGAGTTGCATTTATACTAATAGAGAAATAAAGAATCAAAAGGTAATACCAGTATAGCTACAATTACGGGTAACCATAACAGCAACAAGGGTACAGCTACTAAGACTTACATTCTACCTACATTAGATAGATATTTAAGAACCTACCTTCTATACTGATAAACCCACAGCACACTGAGGAAAACATCTTAGACAATCTTATATTATATCTTATTACAAGCCTTAAGCTAGCTATACAAAGTAAACAGCAAGACTACCCATATACTAAACTATCTATTAAGTTAAGTAACTATAATAAAATAATACATATAAAATAACAAAGA